>VZRX01018383.1:29751-56254 GCA_013398075.1 Notiomystis cincta | reverse complement strand
CCCCCCCCCCCCCCCCTTCCCCCGCCGCTCCCCGTTCCCCGCGGTTATGTAAGGGGCACCCGCGCGCCGCCTCACACGCTGCCCCCCTCAGCCCGGCCCGGTCCCCGCGGCGCGGNCCGCGCAGGGAGGCCCCGGAGCGGGGCAGGGCAGGGCAGGGCAGGGCGGCCGCCGCTGAGGGACTCGCCGCTATCAACGACAGAAGCACAGGGTCGTTGGCTCGGAAAAGACTTCCAAGATCATCGAGTCCAACCTATGAACGAACACGTCCATGTCAACTGGGCCATGGCCAGTGCCACATCCAGCTTTTCCTTAGACACCTCCAGGAACGGTGACTCCGCCACCTCCCCGGGCAGCCCATTCCAATGGCCAGTCACCCTTTCTGTGTCCAGTCTGAACCGTCCCTGCTGCATCCTGAGACTATGTCCTCTCTCCTATCACTGGTTGTCTGGGAAGAAGATGACGACCCCGACCCGGCTACAGCCTCCTTGCAGGTGGTTGCACAGAGTGCCCTGAGCCTCCTTTTCTCCGGGCTAAACACCCCCGGCTGCCTCAGCCTCTCCTCAGGGGACTCGTGTTCCAGACCCTCCACCGGCTTCGCTGTTTCTCTCCGGACACCTTGCAGCACCTCAGTGTCCTCTCTGAATTGAGGGCCCAGAGCTGGACACAGGACTCGAGGTGTGGCCCCATCAGTGCTGAGTACAAGGGGACACTCACGTCCCTGGTCCTGCTGGCCACACTACTCCTGATCCAAACCAGGATGCCCGTGCCCTTCCTGGCCACCTGGACACACGTGGGATCATGCCCAGCCAGCTGTTGACCAGCACCCCCGTGTCCTTTTCCGCTGGGCCACTTTCCAGACGCTTCCCCCAGCCTGCAGCGCCGCCCGGGGCTGTTGCGACCCGAGCTCAGGACCCGGCACTGCCCCTGAAGCTCTGCCGGGGCCCGGCCCCGCCTGGGCGGGAGGCGGAGCCAGGGCGGAGAGCGAGCGGGCCCGTGCCGAGGGCAGCGGCCGGGCCGGGGCGCAGCGCGGGAGTCGGGCAAAATGCAGCCAAAATCGGCTCTAAATTCTACTCCAAACCAGAGAGAAACGCCGCATTCCTAGGGGAAGTCGGCCAGACTTTCGAGAGGGTTGGTGTTCCAGGGATCAGGAATGTGTAAGCCCTGGAAACAGCCGTCCTCCTCCTCAGTGTCAAGCGGTTACCTGCGCTCTTCTTCAAATCCCACCTCGCCTTCCAGAGCTGGGGGGTCCAACAGAACTAATAAACCGCTCGGTAAAGCCCAAAATTCTCTCTTAGCTTAATCATTTCTGTCTCCAGGTCTTGCTGCCCAGAGAGCCGGGTCAGAGCACATTAAAACTTTGTACTCTGCCGCGTGCACTGAGAGCTCTCTCTCGGGCTCTGCTGAGTTGGCAGGAACATTGCTGAGGAAGAAAACAATTAAATTTTATCCAGGGCAAAGAGGAATTGCATCCTGATGAAATGTGTGCGTGCATCGTTGTAGCGTTCCACTGTGGCAGCTATTTTAGCCCCTCTAGTTGATCAATGAGTCGTGGCAACTCTCACTTCTCTTTGCCGCATGACCCCTTTGTGTCCGGCCAGTCATGAAATCCTTTGCATTCAGCCTTCGGGCTTCGTGTCAGCACGGAGTGGATGGCAGTTCAAGTCTGAACTCAGAGCGCAAAGGCGGCATGTGCCCGATTTGCAATTTTATAACTCTATTTTCCTAAACTGTAACCATGTTAGTTCCTTCAAAATTACATTTTTCAAGCTGGTGGAGTGTATGCTACTGATCTGAGTAATAAAAAAAAATAAGGAAAAAGTGAAGGCTTCATATGGCTCTCCAATAGCTGAATAAGTCCAGTAAAGTCCTGCAATAAAATACACTTGGGCTAGACTACCATACTCAGGTCTTCTGTGTCTTTCTGCTCTGAAAGGCAAGGTGGAAAATTCCCACTTACAACTTAAAAAACCTAACAGAAACTGTTTATTTTAAAAATAAACTAATTTTTGATCTTCACTTTGCTCAGTGTCAGCAAATTATCTTGGTCTATTAAAAATCTGCCAGCACAGTACTGAGAATGTAAGAAATACTGTAATACTAATTTTGTCAGAGCAAGGAAAAATCAATGGAAAAAACCAAGAGAAAAAGCCAAGAAAAAGAGAATTTCAATTTCCAAGTATATTCCTAATTCCCACTCTTTATTTCCCAAATATATAACTATTATTGGTTACATCATTGTTACTCTGCTGTGATAAATGTAAATTAAATGTCAGTAAAAGTTGTTAAATTATAATTCACATTCAAAGGCCATGGCAAGATTAATGTATATAATTCTCCAATTTCAGTCTCTTATGGTAGTCTTCTTTGATTTGATTAAATTTGATTAAAGCTTTCAAAAGGAGTTGCTGTATGTTGCCAGTGAGTAATTTCATTCCTGTCTATATCTGTCCATTCAGCCATTTAAATTACCTAACAAACATTACATGTGTACCATCTTCTCAGCATTTAGAGAATTTATCCCCAAATTTTGTTCATACCTAGTATTTCAGTATACAATAGCTTACCAGTAAATGTGAGTTGGAGGCAGACCATTATAATTTAAACAGTAAAAAAAAATACCTATAGGACATTATTGTAAGTTAAATTAAATGAAATATCTCTCAGCCTTCTTGGTATTTTTTGGTGAACATGTTATTAATCCCTGTCTATTTAGTAATAGGATAGGTGTTTTTTGCCTAAGAAATACCCATGAGTTAAGTAGCTGTTAATTTTTGGTAGAGAAGGATGTTAAAAGGTTATTGTTAGCTTCTATTAGGTCAATAATTACTTCCAACAGGCACTGAACAAATATACTGAAAAAAAAATCTCCGTTCCATATAAGTTATTATCTAGATAATGGAGGAAATATGGTAATTGTACAGGTAGAAACTGAAGACAGTAATAGATTTAACCCCAAAAGACAGAAGGTTATGGCAGAAGGAAAGGCATATTTATGAGTGTAGATAGAAAGAGTAGAAAAAAACAGACAAGGTTCTTTTGAATATGGTCTTATTTTGGTTTTACATGACTTGAATCCTTAGATAATGCATTTTTATTCAAGAATTCTATTAAGAGAATATAAAATAATAATTGCAAAATGGAAACTATCCAGCATTTGTACTATGATTTTTCCATCTTCCCTTACATTTTAAAATGACTTCATAAAAATGATTCCCTTACATTTTTAGAGTTATTCTGAAAGTTCAGAGCATCCCAAAAGCCAAACAGCGAAAGCTACTGCTGTCAGTTTTTCCATAGATGAACATTTCAAAATGCATTTATTTTCTTAAGCAGTTGGGGTTTTTTGGAGGGAGTGGGGGGTTCAATACTATCCTAGTTTTTTCCCTCAGCTGTTCACCTGACTCTCACTGCAAAATTGGTTCATTTAGTTATGAACAGCAAATTGCAGAAATGTGGAAAACATAAAGGATTATCTTAACTAAAACCAAGTGGATGTCAGCTTGTCTTGGCAAAGCAAGCAGTATTTGGAATGAACTGGTATGTATGTATGCATGTATGTGGTTCCTAAATGATGCACCACCACTAGGGAGGCCCAGAGCTTCCATGGCAGGAGAAAAGCTATCAGAATAGGCCCTTTGGTGTGTAGTACAAAGTATGGCCCACAGAAAATTGGCCTGGCACAATCAGGAAAGCACAGAGGTCTGCAGACTACAAAAACACGTGGTGAAAGGCACTGCCAGCCCAGACCTCCCCTGGGCACTGCAGGGCCTTTAGAGCTTTCTGGCCAGTGGCTGTTCTGCCATGGCATCTCCTGAACCATCCTTAAGCAGCAGGTAGCTGCTGTAGCCATGGGCTCCTGGAATGAAGATGGAGAGAAGCACTCTCAGATGTACTGTGAATGCAAGGACATTTGCTGCTCACCAGGAGGTTGGCCCAGGCTGCTGTGCTCCTGCTAAATACTGACTCTGACACCTCAGTATGTGAAGTACTGAACAATGTGTTTCCTTTCAGCTGGTGCTTGCTTCTGACTAAACCTGGGCTATGATTAGTAGCTAATGCAGGAGTCAAACTTCCTGAATGAATGTGTGACTTGTGGTTCATGTTTTGTGCTATGAAATGCATAGCAGTACTGCACTAAACATAAATTAAGGGATGGGTGTAATGGCTGAGCATCATCAGACACAGTTGTGACTTAGGCTCCAGACCTGCTTATTTTAGAAACTGTTTCTGAGGACATGCTTGGCTATGCACTGGAGTTTGTTCTATGGATTATTGACATTTCAACCAAGAAAGAAACTATGCCCACTAGCATTTTGAGTGATAGATGAGGTAAAAAACTGAGTCTAAATGACACTACTGTTTAATGAATCTGACTGAAAAGACAATCCAGGCTGTTTATATGTCTAGATTTCAAGAACCTAGGTAATACTTGGATAATTAACACAAACCATTTCCATGGAGTAAAGAAGTATTTGCAGAGCTTCATGGCTCCTTTCAATATCTGCAGAATGTGCTTCACCAAATTATATTTCTTAAGAACAGCAGGAATGTTTTCACATGTGTTGCAGTGGATTTTCTATTTAAAATATAAGCCCTGTCAGCTTGGTTGGGATCCTGTTGTCATGCTGAGAATGGAGCCAATGGCTGTTATTAATCTACTTGGGATTCAGAGCTCTGTGGCTGTGGTTACTTGGTGGAGGCCTCCTGCATTCAAAAATATTAAAAAAAAACCCAAAGGCTGCATTGGTCTTTCAGAATATCCCATTCTTAATAACTGTAATATCATTTGAAGTATACAGTTCTTTACCTAAAGCACTATAATCATGTCCAAGTGAACCTTTTAGATAGTTAGATATTTGCGTCATTAGATTAGAAATATTTTTTTTTCCTACTTCCAGAACTTTGATCTCCTTGGTAACAGAGTGTGGTGTGAAACATTACCATCATCAAGTGACTGCTTTTAAGTGCTCCTGAGGACATGTTGGTTCTTGTGTCTTTAAAACTCTGTGAAAGTATCCCTGCAGATGACAGCAGTTAGGGATTATCCTCAGTATTTAGCAGAAACTATCTTAATTTGCCAGAAACCTTTATCTTGGCCTTCCAGATGTTATTAAAGGTGATGACTGCCAACCAAATTAAATTGAACGCCTCAGGGCAAGGGTCGGTTCTACTTCATTTAGAAGCACGAGTGTTGCCAAAAAGAAAATGTATCTGTTAGGGAGAATGACCCACATAGTCACTATACTTGTGGTCTCTAACAACACCTATGTTACTGCCTGTGCTTCTGTGGCACTGACTGGGAAAGAAGCACAGAAGGGCTTGGATTTGTAATAACTTTGTCACTGCTTTTTCTCAAATGTTTGCAGCAATGGGAAAAAGAGTGTCTGGAGAAAGCAAGCCACGGTCTAAAGGTCACAGTTTTTGAAGGCTGATCAGAGTGAATGACCACTGTTTTGTCTGATTTCTGTAGTAACTTTCACTTCACTGTAGCTTGCACACTGAGAATGTGCATCATGGGCCATAACCCCCAGCTTTTGCTTGTTTCCCTATGACAAGAATGTATTTGCTGTGTGTACTGCCTTCAGTGCAGGGTCAAAGAATGCAGTGAAGAAACCACTTAATGCTTTTGATGTTTAAGAAAAATGCTTGGCTCAGTGAAGTAGATTTTCAGTTAGGTGACTGACATGGAATATCAAACATTTACTACTCAAAAGGTGCATTCTCTTCACTCTCCTTCGTATATCAACTACAGATTTCTTTTATATTCATTTTTTAACTTCGTCCTGTAAGATGGGCCTCTGCCAGGGCCTTAGCCTGGTTAGAGGGGCTAAAGAAAGAGTGATTTGTTGTCACAAAGATGACAACACACAGAGAAATGGCAGTGCATGGTATTTCATTCTGATGGCCTTGTCCTCAGAGGGTCTGAAGACAATTTAAGCAGCTGCATTCAGCATCACCATTCAGCTTCTGAGAACAACCTTCTTTGGAATCTCTACTTTTCAACGGTGAATATCTGGGAAGGTTCCTACTTTAAAAGTCAGTATCTGTTTATCACTGTTTAAGATGGAAAAGTCCTCTGAGAGCCTGACTTTTCTGATTCATTATCACATGAGCCCTGAGAGCAGAAACTGCTGTCGAAAATTTGTACCAAAATTTCCAGTCAGGTCTTACATATTCAGGGTGACGAATTCGTTTCTTCTCTTTCATTTTTCACTGGATCTTGAAGTTTTCTTCCATTCTTTTCTCCTCTTCTTTTACTGATCTTCTACAGGAAGGAAATCAGGGGTCTTCAAATTATTTATAGGTTCTTGAGGGGATGATTTATCTCTGCTTTCCTTACATTCCTAGTCCTGTTGAGCCAAGTTCCTGATCCTGCTTCTATGGAAAGGCAGAGGAGAATTTTATGCAGTAAAGGTCAGGGAGTTCTCTGGGAGGCCTCAACCTTGCAGCAGCTTCAAAGAAAGCAAAGGCTCATGGATAACTCTTTTTGTCCCTCAAACTCACTCCCAATGAGGGTATATCAAAGCTGGGCAAATACAGTTTCTTCTGTGAACAGAGGTCCACTGTACAGGAGTGCAGGAAGAGTTAGAGAGATGCATGGTGGAAAGGATCATGGTGAATAGCATGGCCAAGGTGAGTAAGGCAAGAGGGGAGGAGTGGGAGTGGGGCTATGAGAAAGACTAGAAGAGTTTGCCCAGAAAAATTGTGCATGCACCATCCCTGGAAGTGTTGTTCAAGGTCAGACTGGATGGGACTCTGAGCAACCTGGTCTAGTGAAAGGTGTCCCTGCCCAAGGTGAGGGGGGTTGGAACCAGATGATCTTTAAAGGCCCTTCCAACCCAGACCATTCCAAGATTCTGTGAAGTAAAAAAACAGTAGTAGGGAGAGATCCTTGGAAACAGGGAAAAGGAAAGTGTCACAACTGTCTTCAAGGCAAACCAAAAGCATTCAGGGAACTACAGGTCAGTCAGCCTCATCTCAACCTACAGCAAGATTATGCAATGCTCACTGAAAAAGTCTCAGGGCAACAGAGACCTGGACACCAGAGAGGTGACAGAGCTCCAAGAATGCCACCAGAGGGCACCTCTACTCCAGGCCCAGAAGGTGTTTTGGCGACCCTGAGAAGAAGGTGGCCGAGGAGATGGGGCCTCTCTGCAGCCGGCAGTGGCCGGTCAGGCGGGGACCGTGGTGGCTTGCACCCAGCAGGGGCCACCTGCAGTTTGATGGGCCATGAAACAAGCAGCTGCTGACTTTGGCAAACTTATAGCCTTGAATGCTGACAGCTGATTAAGGAAGATTTTCACTTGAGGGCCCCCAGGGCATTTCCAGGTATCTGAAGCCTTAAACATCTGAAGCAGCACCTTGCACAGCTGCCCTGCACCTTGCTACTTGCACTGGTGGCAGCTGAATGACTGAGTCTTCGGGGGCTGCCAAGCTGCTGTCTTGTCTCAGGCTGCCAGATTCCTAATTTTTAAAGAAGTTTGCATCCTCTGGGAGGTTTCCAGGAGTAATCAACACAACTGCCAGTAGTTCAGCTGCCTGAAAGATGAACATAAAAACACAGCAAGAATTACTTTGAAGTGTACCCAGGTGAAATGTGCAAGCTCTAGATTGCATTTAAGAAAGCCAGTTGTTTTCCAAACTTCACAAAATCTTTTTATTCCATCAAAGAGGAAACAAAAATAGGCCTCTTAACAAACCTTTATTATAACAGCATCTTGCATGGTAACCAAGAGCCTTAATTACCACGCCAAGAAGGAGCCTGTTGTTTAATTCCTAATTTTCTGTTTACTTAATTCACAAGTTCATTGAGGAGTATGTAATTTCATTGCTGTTCTTCTGAGTCAGGCCATGCTTACTGTTTGCTCTCAATTCACATATGTAATTGTCCTCGGAAATTCATTTAGCTCTCAGAGGTTTAAGTTTGAAAATATTGGCATTTATGTCTTTTCTCACAGGAAAGAACTTATTATGATTGTTGAATAATATACAGCAATGGTTGTGCTAAGCTAAATCATGGGCTTTAGCTGTTGAGGAATTGAAATGACCTAGATGTGAGTTTTTAGGATAAATACATATCATCAGAAAAAATCCAGGTGATCAAAATTCAGTTTTGGTGACACTTTTGAAGAAATTTCTGGGGAAGAGATCTGCAGCAGACAGCAATTTCTGCTTAAAACGAGAGAGGATGTTGGAATGGCTAATAGTACACTGGTATCTGACTGAAATGAGAGGAATCAGGTTTCTGGTTCTGGCTCACATAAAAACAGAGGTGGCTGTACCAAGGCAGAGTCTTCCAGAGAAGACAGAAGCAAAGAAGCAGCCATGTGGGAATGGCAGTTTCTGCACAAATGAGCGTGGTGGAGCAGTAGCCTGAGCACGGATCTCCGACCCAGCATATTTGTGCTAAATCCTTGGGTCTGCACTGAGGGCACATGTCTTAGGTAGAAAGTCCTGGGTCTTTCTTTCAGAAGCAACTTGTCCAAGACTTTCCCCCACAACATTACTCCTGCCTGCTTTATATCTGAGTTTTACCTTTTGTATGGATGTTCAGACAAAGGCTTCCCAATAATGTCAGTCTGTCACTCATGAGAAAGACTATGTGATGGTAGAGACACACTATGAATTCCTTGTGCAGAGAAGATGACTAATTTATCTTCTTTCCTTCCCTTTTTTATCCAGATAACAAGCCAGAAGGTTCAATAAGTTCTCCACACCCTGGGGAACTTACTCATTTTTTTGTATCTGGACTTATGACAGGATTTGCACACAGGGAAAAGAAACTCACTGGAGTCTGGTTTGGTAGAAGCAAGTGGTGATTTCACTCAAAAAATGGTTCTCAGCTTCCCAGGCAAACCTATAAACAAGCCAGGAGTTCTGGGGAAGTTAATAAGTTGTATGCAGCCTGTTGGTCTCTTTGAAGAAGCAGGTGACTGG
Organism: Notiomystis cincta; assembly: GCA_013398075.1. Classification (NCBI taxonomy): domain Eukaryota; kingdom Metazoa; phylum Chordata; class Aves; order Passeriformes; family Notiomystidae; genus Notiomystis; species Notiomystis cincta. The sequence goes on along the minus strand of VZRX01018383.1, from coordinate 47,317 downwards.
GGATTTGATTTTAGCTTGAGGCTTCAGGTTTGGATTGGGTTTTCCCCCTGAACCAGGAAACAGGCTGTAATGAACACCTGAGCTTGTCCTGAGGCCTAAGCTGCAGCTCAAGACAGGTCTTTGGAAGGGATCTGCCTTATGGTACCTGCTGTGTCAAGTAAAGACAGGCTATCATCTCTGCAGCTTCCAGGGAACAAAGGGAAAATCAAAGCACCTCAGAGATGTATTGAGGATTGAATAAGGTGGGCCTAAACTTTTTGTGTCATGGGCTGTAACATCGCAGCTCTCTGAGATCTCGTCGTGGGTCTATCAGGAAACTGAGATCCATTTCAGACCAGAAGGAAGCAGCATGCTGGAAATTGCAAAGTCTGGATAATAATATCAGCCCTTTAGAGCAAATCTAATCAGGCCTTGAAGTTGCCTGCTTAAGCTCATGCTTTCTACATGCTGTAGCATCCAGTTTGAAACTCGCTAGTTCACAACCAAGCTGTGGAAGAGCAAACCTGGGGGTTCACTCTCAGCACAGCTGCTTTGGCACACACAGCACTGGCAAAAGTTTGAACTGTCTGGGTGGGCAGGGGAAGAGAACCTATTCCATCACCAGCATGTGATGTTTGATGCCACATGCACCTGAAGAAGGTAGGGTGGGCGGTGACTGCAGTCTGGTTGGCCTGCCTGGCCCAAGTGCTCCCTTCCACATGGGATGCACACTGCCTGTGTGCCTTCCTGTGCCTGCACTGGGCAGAGCAAGTCAGGATTCACATGGAGGGCTGGCTCCCTTCCTGCATGGACCCCTTTTGTCTTCTGAGATGCTCCACTACCTGTTTACACCAACTCAGGAAGCCTTAGAAACTCATTTTGTTCAACTGGCAGAGACTTACAAGAGTTCCAGCACGGTCTCAACCATTTGCAGGATTACACCAAAATGTAATTTTTTTTTTCTGCTAGGGCAAAGTTCATTATCTCATTGTAGAAAAAGGGTGAGACAGGTGCTCTCTGCAAACATATTTAATAAAGCCCCTTGATTGCTCTGAATTATGTATGGTAATTATCTTGTTATATAATTAGAAGCTCTTATATATACTTTCCTTAAACTTGTTGCTTTGATGTTGCACTTGGGCGTCTGTCTTACTTTGTGGGATACAGTCCAAAGCTGTCTGGATACATTCCAAGATTACTAATACATAGACATATTTGCAAAACAGGACTTTTAAAGTTGAGCAAACATGGGTAAAAGTTTTTGTCCTGGGAGTTTAAAGCACTGATTAGTACAGTAATTTTTGCCAGATTTATTCAATAATCAGTGATAGTACCAAACAGTTTCCCTTTCTCCAGTTACGGAAAAAACCCCTAAAGGTTCATCTGAAAGATGTATAACCTGTGGGGGATCATATGCAGGTGGAAATTTTGGGGTCCTCTTGGCTTTAAAAAGGATATCTTGGAAAATCTCAGCCAAATTAAACTGTTCAGGTTCACACTGGGAGTTTACAGAGGAGAAGCCAGATTTCTACACATGAAAGCTACCTCTTCTGAAAAATAAGATAAATTCCGTGGGCACAAGGTTCAGCTTTTTGTCCAGGACAGCTTATTTGTACTGAAGACTGAAACAGTATTTACATCTCAGTGCAAATATGGCCTCAATTACAAGGAAACAAAATCATTCCCTTCCAGCTGATTAATCCCAGAAAGTTCATGAAATATAAAATGAGCATTAGATGCGTTTTGTATGAGACAACACATACCAATACAGGAACAGAAAAAAAGAAAGGTAAAAGAAACTATGCCCTGGAATAAAACTGGCCAAATATATGTCTTTTTAAATCAACATTTTATGGGAAAACTTCTGCATACAAAATCCAGTTTCAATGACTAATCACATGGAATTAATTCGTCATTGAAAATAATACTCTGAGTGGTGGATAGCTGAAAAAAAAAGAAGTGTTTTTTAGTAATGACTGGTTTTCAAATTTTTATTGTTTTAGAGGAGAAGACAAAATATTTGGTAAGAAAAAGACAATAGACATATTCTTAAATCATGCACAAAATAGGTGTTTAGTTTTTTAGACAAGGAAATCAGCCCTTAGTCCATGCAATTATCCACGTAGTCTTAATTCTATTGTCTTGCTCATGTCTACATTTACAGTGTTCAGTGAAAAACAGATGCCACCTTTGATCTGGGGTGCCTGTTTTTGAGCCATTGCTCCAGAATGCAGTATTTTCCCTATATACTGCTAGTAATATTCATTATTATTTGGAATAATTTTCCTTGTACTGAACTTCCATTTAAAATGTTCCTTAATAAAGTGAAGAGCTACTGAATAACCTAGAAACACCTGGTAGTGGTAAGTAATTTTAATACCCCTCTTTGCATGTCACCCACAACATTAGGTTTCCTGTTATTGCTTGGCATAATTAAAGTACTCCACCCTTTTTCTATTAAGTTCATAAAGCACACCCTCTTAAATCCCACAAACTCTTTCAGGAAAAATAGAAAATTTGAGAATAAACATTCACAATTTATTTTCAAGTAAAAATTAACCCAAGACAGGCATAAGAAACCCAGAAGCTATTGGGTCAGCCAGTTCTACATTGCCAACAAGCAAACTAGCAACATACCTGTGGAAAACTATAATCTGCAGATCATCCTTCTGCCCGGGTGGTTAAAGTCATAATGCTGATTTTAGGTAGGTAAGTACTATGCTCTGAGAGCTGACTCTAGCCTACCCCAGAAAAACCTTGAGACATTAAAAGGGATAACAAGAAACCAGTTGAAACCAGTGGCTTCAAATAACTTACAGAAATGGAAGAGAGTGGAACAGGAGGAAGAGGGGGTGGATGCAATGGGGAGATGGCTGAAGGGAGAGACGATGACAGATTGAGCCCATTATTTTTTAGCAGCAAATAAAATCACAAGGGAGTGGAAGCATGGTGAGAGATGCGAAGATTTATGGTGAAGAAGCAGCAACTGCCCTGGTCCTGGAGCCCTGAGAGGAGCAGCGGGTGCTCTGATCAGTGCAGGGAACATGGCCATGCCTGCCAATGATGCACCAGATGAAGCAGATAAGGTCACTCACTCCCACAGAGGGCAGACTTCGGAGCCTTTCTTCTTAGAGGCATGGGAAGGCATGGGAAAGAGTGGGGATATGGCTCACTACTAACCGAATCAGAGGGTTCCTGGGAGAATTTCTGTAATGCTCCAGGCAAAGCCAGCTGCCAACTCCAGAGCACCATGCTAGGTAAAGGACAAGATTGTAAGTGCAAGACTAGTTTTCACCAATGTCAAAGAAAGTATCTGTGCATGTGAACTTCCTGCCAGGCTTTGATTTGCAGTAAGAAGAGCTGGCCTGATTTTCAAGGGTCTTTATTCAAACACTGACTGGACACCCAAGCCATAAACTTGTAGTATTAAATGACATTTGTTAAAATATATTACTTCCCTCCCAAGTGATGACTCAGTAGATAACTTTAGGTATGCAGCATTTTACTGGATGGAGGGAAAGGAATTAGGATAACATACAGGGAAAAAAAAGGACCAAACCAAGCTCCAAATTACAAGCTCACTAGTAAGGCTGTCTTTTCAGTGATGCTCTATTAGAGGGAACAGCTATGCTGCCCTCTTGAAGAGACCCAAATCCCAAAGGATTCCTCTTGCTGTGAAGGCAGGTGCTGGGTACAGAGTCCCCAGTGGTGTTACAGCTGGCTCTGCAGAGCTGCACTGTTCTGACCCCATCCCACGGTGCCTCTGCTGTGTCCTTCCCTCCCCACTGGTTCCTCACAAGGTACCTTAGCACTGGCAACCCTGAACAAGGCTGCTATTGCTGGCTGGCACCCTGTAAGAGGAGAGGGCAGCCCTGCTGTCCTTGCCTTGTCTGCAGCTTCTAGGCTGCAATCCTATCACTCAACACAGATGCTTGGAACAGGTTTTTTCACAACATAAATGTAGCGTTTGTAATGCTTTCAACTTTCTGACGAGTCTGTTGTTACCAGCAGCACTCCAAATACTGTACGAGGTGATTGTAGATTGGGCATGTTTAAGCCTGCTCATTGGTTTCTCCATCTGAATGTTTCACTTCTGCACTAGATGCCACCAGAGTACCTGCTTTTCTGGGGTTTTAGATATCAGTAATCATCTGGGAGAGAATACCTTTCTATTTTGCCTCAGGGCAGCAGGCTTGCATGTCCTAGGATCTTGTTTCTTTTATTGACATACAGGTAAAATTGCAGCCAACAGCTGTGATGATTAACTTTTGGGCTTTATTCTATGCCCATTTATATAAAACTAGGAGGAGCAATCAGAGAAGTATTGGTGCAAGCCTTAAGGAACAAAAAAATCAAACTAGCCAGAACCCAGCTGTGTGTCTCAGGTGAATGAGAAATTCCATCTCTGTATGTTTGAACAAGTAAATCTGTTGTGCTCATTCCAACTCTCATCTATCTTCTTCCTTTTTTTTTAACCCTAAAAATAGCCATGTTCACAGCAGGCATAAAAAATTAAATGTAAAGTTCCTTGAGACTGCAGGAAGTTCATGGGTGCAACGATCTCCAAAATCCCGAGTCCATGACAGAGGTGATTGTATCTTACAGGGAGAAAGACAGTCTTGTTGAGGATGGGAGTCAAACATAAACACCATGTGCAGGCAAAGGTTTGCATTAGAGCAGAGGGAGTCCTTTGCTCTCCTTTCACCCTCAAGGCTGGGCACCAAGACAGGGTTTACAGTCATGAGACGCATGTGGGATCAGATAAACGCTTCTGTGGCCCGGTCTGTCCCAGGGGACTGCAGCTTGGATGAATCCAAGTTCAGTGGGGGCAAGGTAAGAAGACTTGTGGATCTTGTGGAAGAAGACTTCAGTCTTGTGGACCTGAGTGCAAGACACACACCTGGGTGAAGTTACACAAAGTCAAGCAAGATGCCATTAATATCAAAGTACAAACCGGATCTTTTCAGTCAAGTCTCCCTACTCCCTCCCTTGCAACACAAGCAATCTTTTTAATGGTTTCTTGTACAATCCTGATGTGCAAATCTACTGATGGGTGTAACAGGACAAACACCCTCTTTCTGGTCATGACGAACCTTAATTTTGAGTTGTGTGCAGCTCCCGCAGCACAGGGAGGTAGGACTCAATGTGCCTGGGTTATTATGCACTCAGCAGAGCAATCTTACTGCACTAGTTGGATCTATTTTCATTCAAAAAAAGACACCCATGGAATGTGAATCATACTCTAAATATTGATGACACTGTGGGAGTGTAGACACCTTGCTGACATTGTAGACATCATCACTGTAAATGTCTGAAGTTTGGTGAACTGAATCCACCCATTACCTGTCTAACACAGTCCTCAGATTGTGGTCCCTACGACACAGAGCACTCCTGAGAATCTACTGGCTGTCTGGGGAACTTGTTGGTCATATACACTAAGAGTAAAAAAATTTCTTTATTGATCTTTGTCTTGAAATTATATTATAATTTTCTTTGAGCTGTTTTGTCTCTCTCCTTTGCATACTCCTCACCCCACAAATGCAAGCACACTCCAACCATGTGTACACACAGAGAAAATGAGTGTATGTCAGCCTGAGAGCTAAGTTAATGTTCCTTGCATACAGTGCCACTATGGAAATAGGAATGGAAAATTTCAATGAGCCACCACAGACTCAAGTCGAATGCAAGTCTAATCACAAATAACCTGGAACACTTTTCAACTTGTTGAGAATACTTGTGGGTGTGGTTGTAATATGTTTAATGTGTATGCTAGGGAGACTTAGTAAGTTTTTTAAGCTGCAAGTTTGTCAGGATAGATTCATCTTAATTCGCCTCAAACTTCATTAATGACATTTATTATAGTCAATAAAGCATATGAATATTCTTCAAGAAAATGCTTCAGCAAACACTATGCTAAATATCTCCGTTATAAATACTGAAGCCTAAGCCTCTGCAGTGTCTTAAATGGCTGCATTGCATTCTTTACAGTGTAGTACAGTGTTTGGGTGCATCTTTCTAAGCTCACTAGATAATAAATAAATAAATAAAAGGTAGAGTAGAGGCAAGTGATGTGGAACCTGCTGCAGACTGCCTCTCTGCATGATCTGTCCCCACCCCTTCCGTTTGGGATGACTCTTGAGCGAAGCCTCTCCTCCTCGCTTCCCAATCACAAAATCTGCAGAAGAGTTGAAGAGCACCTGAAAACTGGATGGGCAGCACCAGGAGCAAAACTCTTAGCAAGAACTGGTTTTCTTCTTTTTCTGTTTAGAAAAATCTAGTTGGTGCCTCACTGAGAAGAAGAAGCAAGCTGGGCTGAAACAGGATCCTGCACTCCAGGTATGTGAGGGCAAACTGGTCCATACAAACTTAGTTGACAGCAGAAAAGGATAACTACTTCTAGCTGTGCTGGAAGGGAAAATCTGAAATTGCTAAGCAAGTAGATGCAGCTTTTTGAAAAGACATGAAACAATCAGCAAAACCTACCCCTTTAAAGAGAGACTATTGTTTTGATTTCAGTAAAAAAATTGCACAAAGATAAGTATCAAGAGACAGATAAGATGAAGATAAAGGCTGTCAACTTTAGGAAAGACAGAATTTAATTTTGAGTCTTTGCTACAAGCTGTAGACAGCAATAGTTCTGAGGACACTGATAATTCATGTTCATCAAGTAGCAAGTTCACATTAAAGGACCATAATAATTTTTTCTATCCTTGTGGTAATGAATTTCCATTATTTTCCTTGTTTGGTCCATTGAGCACTTAGCACTAAATGAAATGAAATGCTGTTGCAGCTTAACATGTTATCGCTCGACCCGGGAAAAGGGCAGAGATATCACATCTTGGCATCAGTAGTCCAAGGACCTGCCAAACAGTACAGCACTTTGAGATCACGTGCTCAGACTCACTTTCTGAGAAGTGGAGATTGTCCTTAGCAGGATCTTTGCCTCTGTTTAACCTGATTGTTTTTAAAAAGATTTTTAACCTTGCTTTCCAAGCAGAGATTTCTTTTTTCCTGATGAAAACTGAGACTCAGCAGAATATAACTATGTGATTTCTTGTTCCTAGAAATGCAGTAGGTCGGGTCTGTCCCACCACCTTTGGTGGAGCCCACCTTTGCGTTGTGCAAATAACTCTCCTCAGTTTTTATGTTACTTGCATGAGAGCTGAATGATCTCAAGACACCCAAGGAAGAGCAGGACCACTGGAGAGAAGAAGAAGCTCTAAGAAGGCTTTCTCTTGAGGAGCAGTAGGATGACACAAGATTCACCAATATCTGTGGTTTTCCCCATTAGCATCAGCCACTTTTCTCCTTTTCCCAGCAGGTCCTGCATCTCCTCTGTGCTGGAGCTCAGTGATGAGGAGCAGGACATAAGGGCGAGATGCTGCCTGCTTGGAACTGTGCCATGGGGAAAGCAGGAAAAGGAAAAGTGTAATGGCTGAAATTGGTGGGAAGAGGGAATGAGGTGAGACTGGAAAAGTAGGAAATATCCTGGCGTGTTGCTTTGCCACACCACATTGCGTGGGACAAAGCAGGCAGGAGCAAATAAAGCTTCTGACTGAACAGGATCCCATCAAACTTCTAAGCAGTTCAGGTGTGGCTGACTATTTACTAACGTTCTCCGCTGCCTGGTGCCTGGAAAGGAGCCAGCTGGCCGGGCCTCAGTCAGCACAGGCAAAAGAAATGGTTTCTGGGAAGCAACCACTGGATAGGGAGTAGGCTGGTTCACAACTATTGCATAGCATAATGCCACCTAAACACCACTTCCTTGAAGGGGACACCATGGGTTGTGCCCTTCCAAAGAAAATACCACAGTGGGGTAAAACTGTGGCTGCCATCTCAGAAGGCAGCAGTGTTAGCTATCTTTGGGAGTGCCTGTCATTTCTCCAGGCAGCCTCCTGTACTTCAGCTGGATCATTCAGCTTAGGTTGTAAAAAGAGAGGTAGGAAGCACTTTTGTATGAACAGACCTCTCAAGCATTTCCAGGCATTTCAAGCATTATGGGGGGGGCTTAAATTAGGAGATAATTTCCCATGTGTGTCACAACTTCCACTTTCATACAATGCCAAAACAATGGAGGTCTTAATCCTGAGGATCAGGCTACTTCATGTGTCCTAGCACCAAGCCTGACATTCAGATGTTGAGAAAGGTGGGATAAAAATTAACACATGTAATCAATTCTCACTTATCAGCACAGGGATTACTGATGATAGGAGATCACCCATCTCATGGCTTTATCTGAATGAGCTTCATTAGAGCAGTAAAGGCATGTCTGCCCACTTCCTATATGTCTACACCACTATCAGCCAGGAGTTGTAATCAAGTGTATTTGCTCTGGCCCTGCCAAATCTGGTGATAGCAGCCCCAGGGTTGGGAGAGGATGGGGAAGAACAGTGTCTCTGCACTATGCATTGGGGAGGTCAATTATCTTGGGTATAAAGCAGTCTAAAAGCATATAAAATTTGGATTATCTTGAGTATAAAGCAGTCTAAATGCATATAAAATATGGATTCTTTTATTGAGCCAGAGTGAATTATGCAAACTGGGAAGTGCTGTGTAGGGCACAAGCAAGCAGTGAGTTTCTGTGGCATCAACTCTTTGTTCTTCAGTCCATCCCTACCATGGTTCCAAATGTGTCCATATCGCCTAGGCAAAATTTCCCATCCCTCTGTGAAATGTAGCCCTCTGCTGCTCTAGTTAATGGAGAGCTGAGGAAGGCATGTATTTTTATGGGAATTTGCTTCTCTTCCATGAAGATTAGATAGTTTTATGAAGCACCTGCTACAATGCAAACTAAAATAATAGGTTGATGTAGAAATGATGAAGCAGAGCCAGTCCGAGCATGTATTGCCTGTGTACTGCACCCCCAAGGACAGTTTCGAAGTCAGTACATGACTAGGAAATGCTGCTATTATCACTGCCCCTGCAGACTTAATTGGATTCCTTGTACAGATGCATTGTAACACCACTTTTAATTACAGGATCACAATCTACTTTTTGCACGGAGTCCATTCCAAGCTCCTGACACAGAGAGTCAGAACAACTTTTGGCTTTAATCTGTCTAGCACATCTACTGGCTCATTGTCTCTAATTGCTACTTTTGGAGAAGGGACAAAACCACATACTCTCAAATATTCTGAATGAGGCTTGCATATTTGCTTGTTTTCTTACAATCCCTTTCAAGGGCATAGGGGCACATAGCATTGGAATCTAATTCACAAATCCATATGCAGTTCTTCACTAACTCTCCCAGTACTTCTGCTCCTAGAAGAGCTGTGATGCTGATACAGAAAGCACAGATTAGCTACCAGGCACCAGCACCAAGAGAAGCACTGAACACTACACTTTAATGCAGCAGTTGACTGCTGTGGTCCTTGCAAATAATTCAGAGAAACCAGCACAGGATTCCCCATGAAGACACACATGGTGGCCCCATCAACTCAGCAGAGAGTGACATTGCAAGTCTTAGTGCTTCACACCAGTGCTGACAGAGCCACATGGCAGCAAAACAAACATAACATGAGTATCAAGACCTACATGTGCAGGTTGTTCGTTATTTGATAACTCTGATTTTTATATTTCTCTTTATTCTCAGCTTAATAACATAACAGACAAAGAGGCATTCTGCACTGGAACATTGCTTTTGCTTTTTTCTACTTTCTCCTTTCATACAAGAATGTCAATGTTATTTACAGAAGTTATCAAACTACTTTCTGAAGACCATATTTGCCTTTTTACCCCAAATAATTTTTGTTAACAAATTGTTTTTACATTCTCACTGTCTTTTCCTTCTTATCTTTTTTTTCTTTTTAGGTTTTCCAATGGCTGATCCTTTTCTATATGATACTGGAGAAAGGTCCCACTATGGGTGCAATGGACATGAAGTACAAATTGAGTACCTTAAAGCATATGTCTGTAGACCATCTTCTGTCACGGACAAAGCTGTGATTGTGGTTCATGATGAATTAGGATGGCGCTTCCCAGATATCAGATACATAGTTGATTTGATGGCAGGTCATGGATATATGTAAGCAACTTTCTTTCCTATCTTCCCTTAAATGCACTGATAGATCACCAGGCCCAAAGTTAGGCGTGGATATGATGTTTCCAACACACATAAGACAACTGTACAATTTCAGTCTGAGCAAATCAAAAGGAAAACAGACAAAACATTTCCATGGAGCCACCAAAGCTACTAAAAGTGACCCAGGAAAAGTGGCTACCTGAGCACAAAGCCTCAAGGAGTCTTGAAGTGCCTGTGTTTGTGCTTATGGAGCAGAGTGGGTGATCTGAAGAGAAACAGTGGTATCTATTTTAAGTTGTATAAGCTTTTCAGAACAAACCTCTTGAACATTTGCTTTAGATAGTAATAGCAAAGAGACATATATGTGCTTATATAGAATCAGGAGGTTTGTTTCATCCCTTTACTTTTGTGTGACATATGTCTAAGGAAACAATGAGCACCTATTTGTGTCTTTTTTTTTTTTTTCCATACAAAGATACATACTTTAAGCTCTGCTGATTACCAGAATAGGATGAGTAAAACATGATTCAGATAGTGATCATGTAGATGTGTACTCTGGACTAGAGGATATTAGGAGACATTTAGATATCCACTGATTCAATGAAAATTGACTGAATTCCATATCTCACACAGAACCATCTGCCCAGACTTCTTCAAGGGGACAGAACCCTGGAAATCTACTGATCACTGGGCTGACTTTTCTGACTGGCTGAAAGCTCATGATCCTATGAAAGTAGACAAGTAAGATACATATTTGTACTTGAACTTTGTACTTGACCCAGCAAACAAGGGGTATTTATATGAAATGTTAGAAGTGGCACCTCACAGCAGGCCAAGCTGGCTGCACAACCACAATTTCTTATTCTGGGTGATTCTTCTGTGGTTCTGGGCACTATCTTGGCTGGCATTTGAAAAGGATGATCTGCTCTGCCCATCACTCTGCTTATTGTGCCCGTCTTGTTTTCCTGAGCCCTTCTCTGACTATGTTATACTGGCCACACAGGCTCGCTGTGTTTCACAGGCTACAAAATACCCAGCACTCTCAGCCACAAGTGCTGATTCTGCCCCCAGTTGCTCAAGATAAAGAGGAAAATTCTTCTACAACTGCAGATGTTATCTGCTAGTTGTCATGTGCCCATCTTGCTTTCTGCCTTGCAGATTATGATAGGTACTGATGAGACTCTCCTGAGCAGCACTACATAAAAATTTGCTAGACTGACCAAAACTTAAGACACATCTGATCAACTGTACTATTTTTTTCAGTGTGAAATAGAGGGATTATTATCTGTACAACCTAACAGTGCCTGTAACAAGACCTCCCTGAATTATGGGAGGCAAGATTGTTTCTTCAGCCTCTCTCACCACAGCTCAAAACTTCAGAAGGTGATAGTGAGTCAATGACACCCTATTATTCAGCTACCATCCTGCAAGCCACAAGTGTTCTTTTGACCCTGTCCAGACATTCCAGCACCACAGTCTATTTCCAATGTCTCTCAGCAAAGTTTTTGACCATATAATTGCAGAAGCTGTGACCAAATTATTTGAAAAGACAAATTACTAACAACTATAAAAAAATCCTGCTCCAAAGAGGAGCAGATATGTGGGCACTGTCTTAAATAATTAAGATCTCAGGACATGCCTTTGCTGTCTTCTGAGGGTTGACTTGTAGGTGAACATTCCAGCTCAGATCCATTGCTCTTTCAGAGAACATGGAACCCAACCCATAGCCATGACTTTCTTGCTACCCTTTCAGACAAACCAAACCAGAGACAGCATGGACACAGGCCTGGGACACAATGTCCTCTTCATGTCACTCTCATACTGGTTTCTTTTTGTCAGCCTAACCAAACCTGAACGACCATAGAACTCTACCTAATGTTTGAAAATATAGTTAATAGTTTATGAACTCTGCATTTAAGCTTAATTTTAAACTCTGTGGGTAATGAAGAAAATAAAATTATTCCGACCTAAGAAGTCAGCAATTTAAAAAAAAAATTACTTGTTCTCACCTAAAATAGAAATATTTGTCATGTTTTCTTTATTATACCTTATGCAAAAGTTATTTTTTAAACATTGTAGTTACTGACAATGTAATTTAAGTAATTGCTACTTTAGCATAACATTCTTGTGTGTGGGTGTATTAGGATATTTTAGTATTAATGTGTGTAACAGAAGTGACATAGGAAAAATCTTTATCTAAATAGGTGAACTCTGTAGAGATAGTACAGCGAAGCTTAACTATTCCTACAGTCCATAATGCAAGATGTTGTTCTACTTGCAGATATGTCTTGTGTTTAGTTGTCCTGTCCTAGACAAAGTGATTCAAATAAAAATTTACTAATTTTGAAAACAAAGGAGCAGGTGACAATTCAGGTAAGTATTTAAGTGCCTACACCTGTACTTCCTTAAACTAGGACCAGAGATGTTAACTCTCATTTAGTAATAGAAGCCACTCTCTAGCCTGAAATGTGCTTTTTAAAGTAATCTCTGTTTTAAATGATCGAAGGTGCAGACACAGAAAAAATATCATGTATGTCTTTTAATCTACTTCTTAAATTGTCAAGTACTGGTTCTGCAATAGATTCCTTAGTTTACTTTTCTTTATATGTCTTAGGGAAGCTGATGTTGTCTTGAAGTATCTAAAGGAACAATGCGGTGCAAAGAAGATTGGTATCGTTGGGTTTTCCTGGGGTGGAATGGCAGTACATCACTTGATGCTGAAAAATCCTCAATTAACCGCTGGGGTGTCCCTCTATGGTAGTGTAGAACACATGAAAACTTCCTTGGGTTCACATGACTATGCACAGTTTGTAATTCTGCTTAATTGCTTTGTAACAATTTCTATTAATACTCAGCTCAAAGGTGAGTTGCAGATTTTAATTATGGCTATTTCAGCAATAGGCTGTATTTGTGTAAAAATATTAAGGATGCTGTAAACGAGAAAAAAAAATCATTCCTTGTTTTAGGAGAGCAGGGAAATATGCTTTCCAAATGCTTTTTCTTCATCCAAATAGCAATTGTCCTGATCTAAGTAATGTGCCTAATGAGTAATTTAAATAGAATTGTTCTCTTTTAATTTGCCATTTATCTTGCAGAAATGCTAACCTCATTAATCGACTGTTTCTCAAAACATTCTAGGAATAGTTAGAGACTCTGAAGAAAGATACAGTTTATTAAATCCCACATTTTTCATTTTTGGTGAGAAAGACCACACTATTTCTTTGGATCAGGTAAGTTGTTGTTCTGGAAAGACTTCTTCTTTTACCATAGTTCATTTATCCCACGCAGAAATCCTTGTTAGAAACCATTTCCAGATACAAAAAACTAGACAGGTTGGATGGTTCTGTTTCTATTTCAACTTCCTCTCTATCTTGTTTAGGTTATTCAAAGCTTCTTTTTTGAGGTTGGAAATACAGTAAAGAACAGTCTCAGTTTCTCAGTGGCTAGATAAGCAGAGTGTGAAATTGGGCAGGGATATCCAACTTGGTATGAGCCAAGCATCCCAAAAACTTGGGTACTACTGCTATGGGTGAGAAATCAGGTAGTTAAACTGAATCTGGATGCTGAATGAAAAGAAAAAAAAGTCGTTTCAGCTTAGTAACTGAACTTTCTGATGATGGGGACCAATGACTAAATGCTTTTCCTACAAGAAGAAAAAATTAACTGTGTGAAGAGTGGGTATGAATTTTAGCTGAGACAATAACAACTTGTAGACTCAAACGTTTTGACTCCTGGCTGCCATCTATGTTCTGATATAACCCCTACTGTAAGCACAGGTGAGAGGCTGGATAAATATATGGGCAGGAAACTGGTGCCCTCTTCTGTGCATGAATTCTTTTTCTTCAGTGGCAAGGGTAACACACCACCTCTAGCACAGCTTGTTTCTTAGGGTAGGGTCTGATAGGAGAACTGGCAGTGTCCTCTGGGAATGCAGAAATCAGTCACTGTTTACTTCTAACTGCATTGATCAGCTTGTTAATCTACACCTCATATGTGTCTCCTCTGCACAGAAAAACAAAACCTTCACTCCCTGTCCTCATTTTATGTCAAACGTGCCTTTCACCCAGGGGAAGAACTTTGGCAAATGCATTTTTTCTGTCATATGTTACACATTGAAACCACACCTTTTTCTCCTGAAGCTCTTTCTGTGCAGATCGTATAAGCAAAAATTCCTGCATTAAAAAAGCAACCCTCAAATACATAGTTTTCTGTACTGAAAAAAAACCCAACAAAACAAACAAAAAACCCCCAAACAACAAAAACCCCCATGAAATAAATTACAGTACTCTCTCTAATCTGCACAAAGGGTAGAAGTAAGCTTGTGGGGCAAAATAAGTGTTCATTCTTCTATTTTTTGACATTTAGTAGAAATAAGCACAAACTGTGCCAGCAAATGTATATGGGTACATAAACACATGATTAGTAATTTGCATGTGTACTAATCACCAAAACATTGTGCAGTAGCAATATCTTCTTATTGTTCAGTAAACAAACAAACAAAAAAGGGAGCCCTCCATGTTTTCTTAAACTTTGTTACTAAGCCTATCAAAGTGTTTTGGACAAAAGGTTTATGGAATATGTTCTCTCAAGATCAGAGCTTCAAGTGTGGCTTACAAGCCTAAGAGTCTGACTAGAAACACACCTGTTCCTTTATGGCAATGAGATTTACCAAACATCTTTGCTGCAACTGTTGAGGTTCTTAGACTCACCCACACACACAAAAAAAGTTTCAGTCTTACACCCAAAGAGGCATTTTCTCTATGAGAAACAGAAAATTTGGCAAACTTAAAAAATAAAACCATAATGTAATGGAAAAAAATGCTTTTTTTACAGATCTTCTTATTGGAGGACAAGCTGAAACAGTATTGTAAAGTTCCATATAAAATTAAAGTTTATCCTGGGCAAGTTCATGGGTTTGCACAACTGCAGCCAGAAGATACGAAACCTGATGATAAACCTTATATTGAAGAAGCTAGAAGGGATATGATTGATTGGATCAAAATGTTCATTTGACAATAGCAGAAAGCAATGCTAGGTTTTAAGATCAGAGATTGATTTAATTTGAGAAGAAAACAGTCAAGGGAAAATTAGTTCATTTTGAAAGTTGTCTCAAACTAAAATAGGAATGTTTTAATTTATAGCTTTAAATTATTTTTGACAGTATTTACAGAAGATTGTGAAATAAAAGTTGGATTAAAGGATGATTAGGCATTAAAAAGTTTTTTGAAATTTTCTTGCTTTTTATTTGCTTCATTATTTTACATTATGAACTTGATAGTCATGATAGTGTTTATCCATTTGTCTTTGCCAGTAAGCATGACTTCATCATGACTTTACTTAAGTAATTTCAGGCTTTATTTTGATATGATGATTGGTAGTCATAAGTGTTCACATGGAAGTAGCCTGGGTTTGCATACAGACATTTTCTTTTATTATCTATAAAGTATTTTCTCAGCTGTACTGGGCAGAATTTCCCATGCATGAAACAAACTATACTAAGGAGTTAGGAAGAAATTATATTGTTAGGTGGCTCCCTGCAGGTATTCCCTTGGCAATATTAAGAAGAGTATTTCTAGTATTCCTTCATCAACATAAAGGAAAAACATAAACAGTCCTCCTGTGGAATTAACCCAGACATGAACACTGCAGAAATAGTGGGTTTGTTGCCATGGTCTAAATTGTGGTGATCAGGCACAGGGCTCATGCAATCCTAATTATATATTTTATTTCACATTATATCCTTGTTCCTCTCTCAAGTTCTTCCCCTTTATCACCCTTATATCCTCCCAACAACATAATGTATAAACAAAAATAAGCATCCCCATGTACATGCTGCCTTTGTGTGTGATACCAACAACATTCTCAACACCAACAGTATTCTCAAGAGGCAAAAAAAAAAAAAAACCAAACCAAAAAACACTTCACTGGCAACTTTAGAAATTCAGAGAACTTTGGCAAAAGGTTCAGAGCAGCATTCTATCAACAAAAAACATCTCAAAAAGTGTTAACCTTGTTCATTCAACTCAGCAAACTCCAAACCCATCTGATTTTAAATTATTCAAAACTCCAGGAAGAGGGAATTAGAAGGAAAGACAGAAAAGATATATAAAAGAGCAAGTACAGTTACCATTCCTAGTTTCAGCAGTGTTCAGTCTCTCACAGTTTCATGCCCAGCTGTATTAATGCATTTATACATTTCGGAGTCCTTATTCAATATACCAGTAGCTGTTCTCATTTAATTAGAGGAAGGGTGCCATTTCTGTGTGTGAGATCATGATTTTTGATAATTACTCTTTCTGACACGAGCAGGAGTTCCTCTATCACTCTGATGCTTGCAAAAGAGCTGACATTTCAGTACCCTTTTCCTTGCACCTTCTATTACCCAGTCACAGTCTGATCCATGTGCAATCATTATGTGTGGGTGTGCAAAGAAATATCACCACTGTGCCATAAGAAATCTGGAGAACCTTCCCTCTTTATGGAATACAACCCTGATGGTGTCAAAGCACTGACTTGGCAGCAGTGCCTTGCCTTGCCCTGCCAGAGAACTCTTAAGACTCTTTGCTGCCTTCATCTCTGGTGAAGATAGGGCAATGGTGAGCCACAGTCACCAAAATTATGTTGTGAGACTACTTCAGATGGAAAATATTTATATCCATGAACTGTAATAGAAGAATATGTGCTGCTTATTTCCCAAGTCTGAGGTTCTGCTTTGCAGTCAGTGAGTTTTAAGGCAAACGAAGAAAGAAGGATTTTTTCCTGAGTGTGTAAATAAGGGCATTTTAAGGCATGTGAACATAATCATTCTTCTTTTCAGTTGTACTGGGGACTGTGAGATCCATGCCACAAGTGGTTATCTCCTAAACTCAAATACTGATAAAATTAAATTGCACAACCAAGGTCACTGCTGTTCATTGAAATGCACTCTGTAAAGTACAGTACAATACATTTATCATCAGTGTGACTTGCTGATGTTTGCCTTCCAAAAAATGCTGGAATTGATACACTTTTGTTCTTCCAGTATTGGTAAATAAGCCTGGTCTAGTGGCTTGTTGTACATAACAAAGGGTTAGGACCAAAGACATTATTAATTTATGTAATTAATTGCATTAAGAAAGTCTTTAGACATGCTTAGATTGTTAGTATTGTCTTCTTTTAGATTCACTGCAGTCAAGCACTTAAGCTTTTGCTTTTTAATTCTGAGGAACAGCATAGAAAATGGATGCATAAGTTTTCCAGACAAACTAGGAGCAGAATGTTTCCCAAAGGCAAAGGAGATGACTGTGCCTGAGATGACTGAAAAATGGGTGCATGAAGACATGCCTAGATCATAGTCCTAGGACTAGCAGGCTGAATTCAGTGCAGAAAGGACACATATGTCCTGAAATGCTCCTGGCTTGCCCCAGGAACATGGTGGCTGGGAGTGTGTTGACACAAACAAATAATGTACTAGACCTAGCTGCTGGCTGCCTTCATGGTTCTCAGGAATGAAGGAAGGCATCTGGAGCAGGTTATAGGCCAAAATAACTTTAGGACCACAAAGATGGTGAAAGGGCTGGAGCAGTT
>VZRX01018383.1:0-29685 GCA_013398075.1 Notiomystis cincta | reverse complement strand
GTGGCTGGGCTGGGGGGCTGCCTCCATCTTCACCCTCCAGGGGTGTAGTGGAGAAGGAGAAGTGTCAGGAGGGCACAGGGAAGGATGAGGAGGCAGCAGGCATCAAGGAAACCATGGAGCTCTGAGATGTTTCTCAACTTCTCTGGAGCAACCTGCCCAGAGAAGTGACAGAATCTCCCTCTTTGAAGAGGTTCAAAACTCTGTTTTCCCAAATACTACACACATCTTCTTAAAAATAAGCATTCAGTGTGGAGCCTCTTTGGGTGACACTTGTCCCTATGATCCAGATGTCGTAGGTGTGGGATAGTGTGCGTGGGATGCAGCTGCACGTTGTGTAAACAGATTTTATAGGAGAGACGTGAAAGCCTGCTTGCACTCTTCTCCAAAGGCACTGAGACATGGGTCATCAGGGCTGGCACAGGGTGTCTCCAGTCATTCTGGGCATCCAGGCTCTCCTGCTGCTCACAGCATGTGGCCACGTGTGCCATGGCCTTTGGGATGCTTGAGAAATTGTTCCTTGGGTTGGTTATTTGACCTCGCTGGTGGTGGATGCCCTGACCTCATCTCTGCCCAGCCCTCTCTGTTCTCATTCCTCCTCTACAGTGAGCAGGTGAGGAGTTTGCAAGCAGTATGTAGAAGTCCCCTTCAGATCTTTCTCTGAAAGCTGTATTGAGGCAGGATGCCTCATACCTACAGAAATGGGGGGATAGTTTGCCTTGAGGGAAGGAAACGAGGCAGTTTTCACACTTCTCAGCCCAGACACAACTCGAGCTTAGGCGAGAGCTGGTGCAGTTGGTTACCACAGCTTGTTTTCAGCACTGCATTAACAGCACCGTGGTTAACAGCTTCACAGCCAGACCATACTTGCTCCAGGAAATGTCCACAAGATGGGGCCCCTTTCCTTGACAGCCACGAAGAAGACTTTTAGGGGCTTTGGCTCTAATTGCAGTAATCAACACTCTGACTGGTCCCTGTCAAATCCTGCAGTAAAAGTACACCAGTGTCAGAGGAAACCTGGCTTCCTAGTAAGTGGGAAGCTGCAGCAAGCAAAGCTGTTGAGTGTCGTTGTCTCTGTGTGCAGCAAGGCACCAGACTGCTGGGTTGTGATAAAAGGTGGAATGTCACCTGCTCATCAGGAGTCTGTAGTTATTCAGAGAAAACACTGGTTGTCATACAGCATCGTCACACCCTGCATTTTATTTTGCACTACTGAATATTTATCAGTTTATCTCCTGTATGTAGCAAAATCAGATTACCTTGGGAAATCATTAGAGCTTGATAAGTGACTAAGTTGGAAGAAATGTGATTTGAATTTTAACTCAAGGGTATTCTCTTTATGCTTGCTCATCATGAGTCAGATCTTTCTTTTTTCCTAAATAAGCAAGTAAAAACAGTTACACTAAGCTGCTTAAAGAAATTTTAACTGTGGTAAACAGTTCCAGAATGCTGGGTTAATCTCCTTGCAATTCTCTGTTAAATTTAATTGGCCAAATACCGCAAAATAGCTTTAAAATTCCTTGGCAAACTAAAACTCATTTGAGAGGGGCAGCCCAAACATTTATCACTGGAAAGGTAGTATTCAAAGAATTGCAGCTAGTAAATTTGAATTTCTGCCATTCAAGCATCACCAGTGCTCACTAGAGGTAGGAGAAGCCTCTACTATAGAAGGATGTATTGTGGAGACAGATTTTTGTCTGGCACTCCCAGCTGCATGAGAAAATGGGGAGTAGCCTCCTTGATGAAATGCCATAGAAGAAACTGGACCAGGACTCATGAGCAGTGGGAAGAATAAATAGATGGATGAAGGAGAAGGCAGAGAAACATTTCCAACTAGTGCTGGTGGGAGTCTTGTTCCCTATTTCTGTGTTGATGCTACAGCCCCAGGCTCACTGCTGAGGGTGAGAGAAGAGCACAGATGCTGTTGTGCTGTGGCTGCAATATTAGGAGTTCAGAGATCAGACTCTGCCCAAACTGGGTCTTACGCAAATTGTTTTGCTATTTGGTTTTATTTTCTACAGAGGGATTATGTGATAAACTAAATCTTGAAACTGCTTTAAATACCATTTACTGCATTACAGTCATAGCAGAGAAATTGAAGAGGGATTATTGGAAGTCCATTAGAGGTCTTATTTGACATTAGTTAGAAATTAGTTAGAATTAGTTAGAAAGTCTAGAATGGGATAAATGGCTAAGATATATTCCTAACAAAAAACAGTTTAGCATTGAAGAGCACATTTGATTTTTATTGCCAGCATGCTGTGCTTCACTTTAGTAAGGGGACCAGCCAGAGGAGGGAATATTGTTCTAGTATGTGCATTTACATGGGAATAAGTAAACAGTTCCATTTTGATTAGTTAGGAGTGACAGCAAAGCAAAGTTAAACAGCTTCTCTCATTCGATAGAATAAATGCTCTCTGTATTACTACTTAGTGTCTGTGAAGGGGAAGAGTAGGGATCACCAAATGTCAGTTTGGTTTAAAAAGATGCTAGAGCAGCCTGTCTCTTGTTGAAAGATACAAGAAACTAACTGAGCTTGAGGGTTTCTTCTGAGAACATTCTTCTCCTAGGTCATAAACTCTTTAGAAACCTTTCTTCACTTGAGGAAAAATGGAGAAATAGAGTAGTATCCAGCTTGTCCTCTAAATGCATACCTCTGGAGAAGTTATGTGTGGGGATGGGTTATATGCACAGCACTGATGTATGTCTCTATTCTTCTGACCACTCTCAGTTCAGATTGCACAGCTTATAACATTGTAAAGGAACCCTCTGCTGATTTGCCTTCGTCAAGATAATTATTAGAACTTTTAGAGATGCCAGTTAATGACGGGTTCCCTGGGAAAGGATTATACATGGCAGGGGATACAAGAGACCAGCAAAGTGCATACAGCTTTGGATTCCATAAAGAGGAAGGGAAAGGGGACATACAGAATGAAAGCTTGAAGGGAACACTAGTCAGAAAAACAGCATGATGAGAGTGGGGTCCCACAGGAGTTACAGCAAGAGGTTACCAGGTGCCTCCCTGTGAGGAGGAACTGTAAGACCACATGAGAGGAGTGGATATGAAGCAGTGTGTGAGGACATCCCATGGAAATGTAGTTACCACATGCTGGATTGCTCCAGGCATAAAGCTAGGAGTGGTGGACTGACATAAACCCTTCCTCTGGCCTTAACACACTCATAGGTTATGCTGACTGACCTGAAATTAATGAATATTTACATAAACATGTCAACAGCCCATTTACAGTAAACACCTGGAATTTCCCTTCCAACCTTGCAGTACCAAGTGGGTATTATTGGGTGTCTGGAGGGGGTTGGGGAGGACTGCATGAAGATTGACTCATAATCATAGTTGTTATTGCAGATAACAACTGGTTTTCATTTCTGCTTTCCTGCAGATTCCTAGATGGCTGATGAACGAGGCCCTGCCCGTGTGATACTGGAGGCAGGTTTGACTGTGAGGGTTGTGGGGCAGGAAGTACAAGTTGAGCACATCAAGGTGTACATTTGCAAACCTCCTGCCAGCACAGGCAAAGCTGTGATTGTGATTCATGATATATTTGGATGGCAACTCCCAAACACCAGATACACAGCTGATATGCTAACAACTAATGGATACATGTAAGAAATAATTTATTCTCCAAGAAATCTCACTCTTTATGATTTCTAGCCTTATGTAAAACTATTATACGTGGAAGGAAACTATTACCAGGGCAGTTTGAGCAATATATTTCCATAATACAAACCCAAAGAGGAACATTGCTGTGGAGCATGGCAGAGTACAGCATGCTTCCTTCCTTCTTTGCTGTTTACAAAGTGACTGCACACGTAGAATGCGTAGAATATTGAAAACATGATGCAGTAAAAAGTGATTTTGCTTATTTCCCAGCAATGTGAGATGGCTTTTATAAATAATGTGTTCTGAAACACAAGTATGCATTCTGTTTTTGCAAGCCTTTTTAAAATAAACAGTCATTTAATCTGAGTTATATGATGGGATTTTAAAAAATTGCCATCAGCAGAAATATGAATGGATGTCATATATTTTGAATATGATATTGAATATGTGCATATGAATGATTCATATGCACACACAGGTATTAGATACAATTTCCTACCCCCTTCAAATCTTTCACATTCATTTTCGGTGCCCTGCAACAGTTAAATTCCAAAATGCAGCAAAATCTTGCAATAACTGGATATGGTGCAATGTACTCCACTTGCTTTTTATGTTACAGACAATCACACAGGGCTCAAACTGGCCTGCAGTTCCAAAAAGCAAACCTCCACATAAATCTGTAGAAGACTGGTTTGGAGAGATAGTGCCTTTAATGCCCCGAGCCTATGGAGTGAGGGAAGCCACATGTCAGCAGACAGTTGTGGTGTGGCTGAGATCTGTCTGTGGAACTGAGAGGAGGAGGAACTGTCTCTGGAGGAAAAAACTCTACCCTTCCAAGATTTAGGGTTTCCTGATACACTGGAACAATGCAAGGATCTATTGCCTTCTTGCTCCTGTCTTTCCTGAGGACTTGACGTTCCCTATTCTGCTCTGTTTTTGGAAGTATGCTTGTCTTGTGACCAAATGAAAACATTCTCAATGTGAGATGCTGTGCAGGATACTGGCAAATCACTGCTATGACCATGTGCTGCTTTGTTACAGCAAGAGTCTGCTCTGCCTAAAGTACCCAGTGTCTGATCAATTGGTATTTTTCCATACTACCTTGTAAATTTTCCCTATGATTCATGCTATGCCATACTTGTTTTTGGGATACCTGAACTGTTAAGAATGGAATGGTCAAGGGGAGAAGGTCTCAGGAGGGGAACTGAGTGTTTTCAAGCACCAGTGTCTGAATGAAAAGTTGCATCTGTCTTCAAGATGCTGCTGAACTGATGCACCAGTGTTTACTAACAGGAAAATTGAGGGACTTTTTGCTAGTGCACTATGGGATGAGGAGCTATGGAAACTCTATTTCAGAGACCATATTAAGCCTGATGTCTAGTATCTCCTTATTAGATCAATTTGAGTGGGAAAAACTCTTCTTCTGCATGGGTTTGGGAAGGCTCACTTTCAAAGCACTGTGTTTCTGACAGATTCTTATCCACAGGCTGCACAGTTCTTCCCATACATTTCCAAATACAATTATCCTCTGGATGTCACTGTTGGTTTGTTTTTTCATAGAATTTATAGAAATTATCAAACAAGGTGAAGAAAAATAAACGCTTGCAACACACTTTAGTCTGATTCAGGCCAAACCGATCCCGTCATTTCATCATGTTCAATAACATCCATGAGGTGTGTCTGAGGAGGGACAGAGCCAAAGACATTTTAATAAGTGAAAGATGATTGCTGTTTCTCAGGGATCCCATTGCTTCCAACTGGGATGGGTTTGGGAGAACACACAGCAGCACCTGGTGGTGACCTAGTGATGGCAGCATCCAGAGTCCCTCCTGCATGAGGAAACTGTGTCATGCACTAGTGAGTGTGCCGTACATCTCTGCTGCTGCTCAGGAGGCACATTTCAGCCGAGGTCATCCCGAGCCAGGCTTGCACCCCGTGATGCAGGAACTCAGGACTGAGTGGACTTCTACTGCACTTCCCTTTTCCAGTCACCAAATGACTAAAACACTCCTCCCTTTCTTCCCACACAGTTTCCCTTCACTTGTTCCTTGCTGACCTCAGTCCATCAGGCGTCTGTTGTTTTGGTATTTTTCTAGCTCATAAGTAAGCCTCATCATGTGCTCTGTGGTAAACAACTAATTTATGTAATTGCCTTGGTTTGCATGGAACCCATCAATGAAGAATTTATGTTAAATGCTGTATATTGTATGCAAAATGTAAAATTTTTGTAATCAGGACATAGTTATGTCATCTTTTACAAGATCATCTGTTGTTTTATTTTGTATAGTTTCAAACAATGTACTCAAACCCAGGTAAAATACTACAGATAAGAGTATTAATATTTTCCAGATTTGTATCACAGAATGTATTTTGTGGTTTAGTCACTGAAAAAAGCATTCATAGATACATTTAAATGTTTTCTAATGCTCATAGGTATTTCTGTGGAATAGGTAACAATACTATTTAAAAAAATTACTTTCTTAGGAAAAAGATATCAAAATTATGTTTGAATAGAAATCTTCCATGCAATGAAGGGCCAAAAAACCAATTTCAGTGTGTGATTAATTAATTCAATTTTGATTTTTGTGCCTGTGTGTGCAGAGCCATCTGCCCAGACTTTTTGCAGGAAGAGAAGTGTAGAAGCCTTCTGATGAGTGCTCTGAGTTTGAACATTGTCTAAAAACCTGAGATGGCAGGAAATGACACAAGTAAAATGTCAGGGAGCTGGATACCATATTGCCTGCTGCTGTCAGATACTGCCTTTTTCCACTTTTGTTGTTGTTGTTGTTGTTGTTTTGGTTTGGGGATTCTTTGGGTTTTGTTTTATTTGAGATTGCATGCAGCTATTTTAGCTACACTAGTGAAACAGTCCTTTTGAAATGACTTCCTAGAAGTGGACGGAATCAATGATTTTGCCTTGAAGAGAATTCAAGGACAACTCTCTTAGTAGTGGCTTGGTGAAGAATTTTTGTCATCTGCTGTTGACAAAAGTTGCTTCCTCTGCCTCTAAAAGCCCAGCTTAAAAGTTCTCAGTGACTCAAATCGTGAGAAACCATCAATCTGACCTGGTGTCTCTCCGAGTCTAACAGACCATTCCTTTAAGGGACCGTGTGGAAAGAAGCAAGGAGGTTTTGGTTGTGTCAGAGAACTTTCCCAGCATGGTGTAAGTGTCCCCAGGGAGGTGATGGCTGCAGCATCAGGAACAGTGAGGGCCAGTGGTTCCCTAGGGAGCGTGGTGCTGGGAGCCAGGAGGAGGATCTCATCTTCCCCTCCTGTGTGCAACACTGCCTGCACATCCATCAGCAAAGACCTGTCACTAGCAGGCTCTGCCACCTCAGTAACAGAGAGGGAAGCTGCTGACACTGAGAAGGGGTCAGACTTATTAGAGGCCAAACTAATTAACTTTCCTGGGAGAGCAAATATCTTGGATTATTGGGAGTAGCTGCACTGAACGTTGCTGAGCTCGGGTATTTGGTGAGAAGGTAATGGGAGACATAACTGAATCATTTCCAGGGTGCTCCTGTCTCAGAGGGGTCAGTTGTCCTGGAAACTTTTTAGCATGGAATCTATCCCGTCTGCCGCAATGGGAAGGCAGGGTTGGGTGCTGCCTGGCATTTCTTACAGGCAATTCACACGTTTCAAGTGTCAGCTCCAGTCAGGAAAGAATGTTTTGGCACTTAATTTGCTTGTTGTGTGTGTTTGCTGTGCTCCCGAGGCGGGTGTGCCCGAGGGGGTGAGGAGCTGGGGCTGGGAGCAGCCTGGAGGTGGTCTAAGACACTTTCTCTTCACTATCTCTGCATGGAGACACATGCTTCAGGGGTAAACCAGTATTTTCAGAACACAGCATCTCAGCAAGAGGTATTTCAGGCTACATTGTAAATTCTGAAAACATCTACCGCGTTTGGTACATTGACTTCCCTGCAACAAATATCCCAGATGACAACTTACAGTTATTGTCAGCATTTTCATTGGCTAATAAATAGTATTTTCTAGAGAGGTTTTTACTACTTTTCTATCAATGTTTACAAAGCAAAAATGCATCCAGCTTCTTGCAGAATAGTAAGCTTTTTTAACTCTTAGGTAGGTGTGTAATCAATATCCATCCTTTTCCAATCCATCCTTTTAGGTTTTCTTTGATGTAGTTATGTTGCTTTTTTATTGAATCCCATTGAGATTTTTTTTTCCTCTTTCTGATGATATCAGATTAGCAACCCCTAACATTTACCTGAAATAATTAATTGTTTAAAGTATGCAAAAGAAAATATAGTAGCAGCATGATATGGCAGCAGTCATATGCATCTCTGTATTTTCATATTTTCAAATACTGGTTTTCCTATGGTTGCTTGATTTGCATTTCCTTATATGTTCCAGAGAAGCTGATGCTGTCCTGAAATACCTAAGGGGGCAGAGTGGTGCAAAGAGATTAGGGGTCATTGGCTTTTGAGGGGGTGGTGCTGATGTAGGTCTCCTGATGATCACACACTGGGAATTAAAGGCTCTGTATCTCTCTGAGGTAGGAAGATCCAATAATGCCCTACAAGCAGGTACACATGCATAAATGTATTGTGTAGCTTAAAAGCTTTATGTGCCATTATTTTTACAAATGAGGCTGTCACCTGATGAAGAGAGATATTTTCAGCAGAGGTGGAAGGATACTAAGCAAAGAAGGTGGTGGTGAGGGTATTCCTTCCTAGGGTTGGAACGGGTCACAGCAGCCACGTCCTTATTTTGGATCTGGACAGACATGCATGTTGTCCTTGGGTCACTTTCCCCATTTAGCTTCCTTTTTCCTGTTTACTACTGCTCTGCATACTGCAGAGCCAGATCTTCACCCAGGAGCAGAGAGTGTTATTTTTGTTGTAGCTGCTCTGTAAAGTTAGATTGAAGTTATTTTAACACCAGCTTTGCTTTTGTGCCTGTGTCTGTTAGAGGCTTTTTGTTCAGTTATAGTGTAAGTAGCACTGTCATGTATTTCACATATAGGAAATACTTTAGTTATGTCCATGTCTTTGCAGATTGTGAGACCTGATTTTAACAAATTTTCTAGAATCTGACTGCAAAAGTGGGTGTCATGCTTTAATATGCTTTGAAATATTCTCCAGTTCCTTGAGATTCATATTAATGTTTGAAGTTAGTTAGACTAGTGATAAATTAATCTGTCTATTATGTCTCTTGTTCATCTGTGTTCCACATAAATCACAAGTCCAAAATTTAGGAACACAAATACATTGTTTGGTGAAGCTCATTTCGAGAGATGAAGCTTTTTTGGACTTGTAGCCTGATGGCAGATGTGTATTTAGCAGTGTAAGGGAGCATATCTTGTTTCAAAATTTGTGGCTAAGGTTATTCAGAGGGGGTGCTACTTTCTTGGGTTACCTGTGGCTCTGTGAAACACTATTGATCCCTGAACTGATCAGTTTAGAAATTGAAGTGTGCAGCGCAATCTGCAGACAGGACATTTTAACGTGAGACTTACAACCCTGGCTGCTGCCTCAAGAAGAAATCTTACATTGCAAAAACAACCCCTGGTTTTGCATGGTGTATCTTGTTACCTCGTTGTTCCATCAGTGATATGACCAAATTCTCCATGTTACATCAGCTCAGGACTGCATCCCCCTCAGCACCCATCCTCCATTTGTGGCCAGCAGTGGCTTTTCAGGGAATATCTCCCCTTGCTAAACATCCTGGCAGCCTGCACTTCAGGGGATTTCTGAGCCACTCCTGCACTGTGTCTTGTCCACTGGTGGAACAAGAGCCTGTGGATTTGCCAGACCCTTTTGGAACCTGCTAGGGCTGCTGATCTCCAGCATGCCTTGTGACAGTGACTTCCCTGGTTTAATTATGCCTCATAATTAAAGAGGGAGAAAGGCTCGTGATCATTGGTTTGAAACCAGCTGCCTCACACCTTCATCAGGTGCTGGTACTTCTAAAGCTGTAAGAGAACCATGACTGTATGTCCTTTTTCACCTTTTCAGTGCTACAGATAAAGAGTGTATGTAATGTAAATGGGGAGAAAATGAAATTTAGGGAAGACTTAATTTTACTAATGACAGTCTCTCAGATTAAATACACTGCCAGAGAAATATTTATTGTGGTGTCTCCATGTAAAGATAGTCAACAGTACTAATGACCTGTACTTCTCCTAATGGGATTGTAAAGGTTTTCCTCCTTTACATACTGCTAATGGCCATCCATCTTTCCCATGGGGAGGTCTTCAGAGAATTCTGACCTGAAACTGCTGATTAACTGTTGATTTCCATGTGACACTACCTATATGAAATATATAAATTGTTTGCTGGGTGATACAGCTGTCGTAACACATATTTTCCAGGAGAAGAATGCAGAAGTCTGGAAGAGTATTGTGCCTTAATTATCCCAATGTCAAACCTGGATAACTCCATATTAATGGTGTTCCATTAGCATTAGAAGGTTTGTTAATGTGGGAGAGGACAATCAGGACATCTATTTAGAGAGCAGCAGTCATTCATAAATTCTGGAACGGCATGTGAAGTGTAACACTAACACTGTGACTAAGCAAAAAGGAAAAAAAACAAACTGAGATGCAGTATTTTCATAGAATGAAAGGGTAGATAGTTAGATAGCTACCAAAACATATTATCATAGTTATTTTATAAATGTGTATTTTATATATGTGTGTATTTTTTATATATATGTGTGCATTATAGTTACTACAAGTACAGCCAAATCTTCATGATAAAAATGTAAGTCCCTGACTAGGAGTGGGAAATGTGAGATTGGAAAGGGGCATGTGTTTACACTGTGAAGTGCAGCCAACTATATGTACAGAGATCATGGATGTGTTGAATTAAGTTTTGACTTCTAAGTCAACTTCTATGCATGGACTGCCTATCAAGGAACATGAAACAATAGGAAATCAAATTAAAAGCAGTTTAGTTTCCAAAGTTTAATGTTAATATTAAGGTGAAGTGGAATAATCTTATGTATAAAGAATTCTTTCCAGGACCACGAGACTAGGAAAGTGGGAATGTGGTTAAACAGCTCTAGTGGAGAGAAGGTTCTACAAGTATTGCTGCCATTTTTGTTTTCTAGGAATGATGAAAACTCACAATTGTTCTCTGATTTATCTGGCTGCTGTTCTCTAAAGTTGGTATGGAGTACCTAATATCCTTGTGTGGTATAAATTGTAGCACACAAGTGGGAAGAGCCAAAATGCCAAACAAAAAGGTTGGGTTTTGAGCCGCATGACTTTGCTCTGGAATTCTTAGACAGGCTTTTTTTCATTTGTTTAACTTTATTTCAGGGATTGCAAACAAAGAGCACTAACAAAGTTGCTTAGAATATGATCAAACAACTTATATATGAGGACTAAACTGTAAGAAAAAAGTGTGGTAGACCAGCATGCATTTAGTTTACTTTTTAGATACACCTCTGAGGAAACAGGGAATTTTGGATGGCTAATATATTTAGCTAAAGGTCTTTAAGAAATAATCCTAATAATCCCATAAAAAGAAAATCAGGAGAATGGACAAGATACAAAAGTCAGTCAGAGACTTAAACTGAAAAAGAAAAAAATGTATAAAATATCCTGTGATAACATAAAAAAGTGTGTATTTTGATCACTTATTGCATAGCATGGATGTACAGCAATCTAGAAAGCTATTACTTTCTTACATGCTCCTTATTTTCATTCTGAAGGAGAAAACATTTTTCCTGTAGTGTATAAGCTTTGTGTGGTACGGAGCTTTGAAATGACATCTCTACTTCACTACCCCACCCTGCTGATGACTTTAAATACGTCTTTTTCTCATGGATGAATAGTCTAAGGAACTAATTATGCCAATATGGTGTTTAGAAGCAGTGCTACCCCAAACTTAAACCTTAAAAAAAATAAATATATATATATGTGTGTGTATATATAGATAGATAGATATATAAAGTTTTTTCTAGACGGATTGTTCAGCTAAGTCAACATGATTTCGAAAGTAAAAGACAAGCCCTCCAGGGCTAAATACCATGTCGTGTAGCTCAGAGCAGGCTCGGTGCTCAGCTCCAGCAGCTCCCCATGGCAGCACCCCCCGCCTACGCTCGCAGCTTTAAAAAGCGCGGCCCCGAGATAAAGCAGGAGCTTGTGTAACTCGCTTTTAAAGGAGCCTCTTCAAGCGGCCCCCCCTTTGGTTTGGGAGCTAGAGCGGTGTTCGAGATCCCATTCGGCCCTGACCACCCTGCTGAGCTCCTGCTCCTGCTCTCTCACTCACCTGCTGTGCTACAGGTATGTGGGGGTTTGCTGGGTTTTGTTAAACTCACGGATTTTTATGGTTTTTTTTTCCCAGAAAAAATAAGTGCTTGCGAGGTGTGACTCAGCATGTTCGNTTTTGTTAAACTCACGGATTTTTATGTTTTTTTTTTTTCCCAGAAAAAATAAGTGCTTGCGAGGTGTGACTCAGCATGTTCGGCCGACTTTCATTTTATTTGCAGGCAGGGTGCAAGCTCATTTAAATGCAATTGGGGGTTACTTGCTCCCTTTTTCTTTTTTCCTTTTTGAGATGATTGTTCAGAAACCTTTTATTTTCCGTGTAGAGGTGGGGAAAACCTCTGAGGAGGAAGACTATGGAGAGTGTGTTTAAAGTGATAGCACCACGCAGCAATATCTTTATTTTTCTGGCTGTAGATTCAAGTACCTGAAAATTAGTTATTGTTTGGACTTCCAATAAATTCTCAAGTGCTTGTAGGTGGAAATGATGGTAACACCAAGGCTGTGGGTTTGCAGATCCTCCTAAAAGAACAGCTTTGATGAATGTAAGAGAGAGGGAATTTTTAAGGAATGTTTCAACAGCATTTTAGAAATGGAAGAAGATGCTGTTTGTATGTACTACAGCAGATGCAGAAACACTGAAGTCTCTTGTCTGTGCTACTGAGCTTGCAAGTCTGTATGGCTTTTAAACCATACAAGCCAATGCTCTCCCTCACAGTCCTGCATCTGGAGCTCTCTTCATCAGTGAACATATCTACATCTTTCAATATTTCACGTTCTAGGTGTTACTTTACATTTCATCAGATAATAGGAAAAGTTGGCAATTAAAGCCTTTAAGGATATACTGGTAAGGGCATAGTATTTGTCTTTCTGGAGTTCTGAAATATTTGTTTCTTTAATATTCAATCCCTGGTTTTGTTATATTTTCTAATATAATTAATTAAGAGCAAATAGTTTGTGAATGGAAAATCAGTTATTATACATTTGCACTGTATTTTGCCTTTTATGATAATTTATTTTTTTTTTTTCGGATTTTTAAGTTAGAAGTCTTATAAGACCACAACATGTAGGGGAAAAAGAACACTTATGGATGTGGCTTATTTAAAAAAGAAAAGGTAGAGCACCAGTACAGAGGTGTGCTCAGAGATAATACAGCTTTCAAATATGACACAGCTTTTCTTGAACTGATCTGAACTAATCTGCAAAAATGAAATCTCCTGGTATCTGCAATCTGGCCCTCTGCTTGGGATATTCTGAATTTCAAACTCTGCAAATCCAGAATATATTGGCCTCTAGAATTCTGTCCAATTTTTCTGGCTGCCAAGTTGTTTGTTGGCTTTCCTAAAGCTGTCGCCTTAGTGCCACAAATCTGTAAGTCCCACTTGTCCAGGGACAGTTCAGCAATCTGTTTTTTCTTATTTCTGTCTGTACTTTTGAGAAGTCAAGTTTGAAGATCCTTGTTTCTTTACTAGCAAAGTTTCTATGGAAGTACAGACAATTTAACAGTAGAGAGCTTAGGCAAAGCTTTATCTAAATTCTTTCCATCTTCTTGAATCATTTATAGATGCTCTGTGAATATTCAAAGGAGTTATTCAGGTCTGTTCACTCAGTTGGTTAACCTAAGCTTGATGGCAGAAAATCATTAACTTGAGTCCAGGCAGCTACATAAGGTGTGTTAGATTCTGCTGGTACTTTTTGACCTTTGTGAATTACTTGTTTATTTTTGTTTAAGCAATAGTTTGAAAAAACTTAACCATACCTTACCCTTCCTTACCTTCTTGATAAAAGATTTGGCTCAACTTAAAGATTTTTTGGGTTTTCTTTTTCTTCTATCTTGGAGTTTTAATGCATTCTTTATTTAATATTAAAGAAATGCAATTTTATGCTCTTGACTTTTGCTGGTATGTTTTTCTTGGTGTTTTTCTTAAGTATCCTTCTTCAAAAGTCTGCACATCTGAGGCTAAAGCTGTTTTGAAAAAGGATTTATTGACACTGAAATTTCAGTTATGTAATATTTTAAGTCCCTGGATGAAAATATAATGCCTAGTCTATGTGTAATTGTATCTTTCTATACAGTGTCTGTTGGTTTTTTTTTTTCCTTTAAAGATGCTAAGTGTTGTATTAAGCCTTTACTGTCTATTAAAGAATGCTATGCATTCCTGACAGGAAATACATATGATGAAGAGTGGAAGGACTGGCTTCATCGCTATGTAAATAATTTGTGATGGTTGCCTTGCTGCTTGCTCATAATTTTATTTTCATTGTACTGCTTGCTGTAGGGCATGGAAATCCTAGCATGTACCCAGCCCCTGCTGAAGATTCCATAACATAAGAAACTCTAACAAGAGTCTTATTTATATTAAATAACCCAATGGGTTTATTGACTGATGCTTCATTTCAGATCCAACAGTAATGAGCATGTTCATCCTGCTACTGTAGTGATTAAAAATGTCAGTAGTCGATGATACTGCTGTCTTTTGAAATTTCTCAGTGTGGCATGCTCTGGTATTCACTGCTGAGTGTGTTTTGTCCTTTAGCCTCAGCCATGGCCAACGAGTCGAGGCCCTGCCCGTGTGATATTGGAGACAGGTTTGACTACGGCGGCCGCGGGCGGGAGGTGCAGGTGGAGCACATCAAGGCCTACGTCTGCCGACCTCCGGCCAGCTCCCACAGGGCTGTGGTTGTGGTCCACGATATATTTGGGTGGCAGCTCCCAAACACCAGATACATTGCTGATATGCTAGCAACTAATGGATACATGTAAGAAATACTGCTCTTCTCAAAGGGTCTTTTTAACGGGAACGTTTGTTGAGCCAACTCTTTCCTTTTTTCGTATAAACCATACAAACACAAATAATTTCACAGCCTTTCTTTACCCCTTCCTCCAAGGAGTTTTCTGTTAAAACAGTGAAAGGAGTCTAAAATAATTGAGTAGTCTTACCATATGAATTAGTAGGTAAGCACAGAAGAAAAGAGGGGAAACAGAAAGTTTTCTTATTCTGCATCTTTCATCCTCCATGAGCCTGAAGCATGCTGCTTCCTCCTTCCCTCTGTGCAACTTGGCTGTTAGGGTAAAAATTCCAGAGAAGCTGAAGATCTTTCTCTGAAGGGAAAGTGTACTAGCTCGTGCCAAATAGAGAAACAAATTCTCAAATATGTAAAAAGCATATTGAGTATCCTCTTTCTTGTTTTACTGGGTTAGTGTTCCTTCTAGCCTGAACATATGTACCGTGTAAATTGCAGTTTCTTTGGTTTGGTTTTGGATTTCTTTTTTAAGTTTTAAGTAGGAAACCACCAAGGATTTTCAGTTACAGTTAACTGTTTATCAAATTAAATAATGAATTTTAACAGGGCAAATTGTAACTGGAAATTATACTAAGTCTTTTTAATAGATGTAGAAAATTACTGAGGGTTGCTGGTATAATGCTTTGGTGTGGGTTGAGAACTATGTATTCAGCAAAAGGAATTTGTTGTGCAGTACATTTGGTCTTCCCTTTAACCCTTTTTCAGTATTTTTTCATGGACATACAATATTTTTATCTTTCTTGCAGAGCCATCTGCCCAGATTTTTTTGTGGGACAAGAAGCTTGGAAACCTTCTAATGACTGGGCATCTTTTGATGACTGGGTGAAAACACGAGATGCTGGCAAAATAGACAAGTACAGCCATTGTTTCCATGTCCACCTAGGGGACTTCAGTATTTTATAGGAATTTTTGCCTCAGTAAAAATTAGATCCTACATTATTAGTGGGTCAAAGATAGCTGGAGGTCCAA
This sequence comes from Notiomystis cincta, assembly GCA_013398075.1. Lineage (NCBI taxonomy): Eukaryota > Metazoa > Chordata > Aves > Passeriformes > Notiomystidae > Notiomystis > Notiomystis cincta. Next base: position 14,062 of record VZRX01018383.1, on the reverse strand, counting down.
ACCCAGAAATTTCATGCAGGTCATGGGACAAGTTCATGGTTATGTGAGTGGTGTTTTATGGATAAAAGCAGACATTTGAAGAAGAATAAAAGTGCCCACTGCCTGCCTGTACAGAGAGTAGGAGGGAAGTGAATGAGTCAAAAGAAAAGAACCAGAAAAGACTAAAAAATTCATCTCACTCTTGCCATTTCAGTTTGATTCAGATCCCTCAGGGAGGCACAACTTCCATGGATTTTAGGCAGGTGCAAATGCAGTCACTAAATACTGTGTAACTGGAGAACATTAGTCCTGCTCCCCATCAGATCACAGCTAGTTCAAAGTACACTGTTTTCTCACTCTGCTGTATTTTTTCCCATTTTTATCTGACACATAGCTTGATTGCATAAATTTACTGCTGATTTAGAAAAAACAGTTTTAAATTTGCTTCTACAATTTTATAAAGTTTCATCATCCTTATGAGAGATAGTTCACATAAAAGTCACATTTGTGACAGGATGCTCTTGACTGGCTGTGTGTCTCAAACTTTATTTGTGTTAGCCTAAATGATAACTGCTGCTATTTGTGAAATTAATTGGACTGCTGTTCATAAAATCACATCATGTCCTAGTTACAATGATCTAGGAAGACTGATTTTCTCCTTTGTCTTCTCCCCTGGAGTTTGTCTTGTTTTTTAGAAATGAATAATAGTAAAGTAGTGTTGTGGGTTGACCCCAGCCAGCAGCCAACAACTTGGACCACCACTCACTTGCTCCCGTGAGAGGAACAGGGGAGAGAATAAGGGAAACAAAGCAAGAAAACTCAGGGGTTGAGATAAAGACAATTTGATAAGTGAGGGAAAGAGAAAAAGCAGGAGTGATGCAAAGACAGTCTCTCTGTCCCAGAAGCAGATTGATGCCCAGCCAGTCTCTGAGCAGCAGCCACCAAGGAGGCCAGAGAAACAGGGCTAGAGCCTTAATTCACTTTCATTTGCATGTCTCAGAGAAGTTGATGTCGTCCTCAAGTATCTGAAGGACCAATGTGGTGCAAAGAAGATTGGTGTCATTGGGTTTTGCTGGGGTGGAGCAGCAGTGCAACATCTGATGCTGAAAAATCCTCATTTAAAGACTGGAGTGTCCCTCTATGGTAAGCCTGAAACACCTGCTACATTCTGAGCAGAATACCAGTGCAGGAAGCAATTCTCTAGGGCTTTTTCTGCAACAAAACTCAGTGTGATATCTAGTGGAAGAAGGTGATTTTATTATATGTAATCTATAAGTGATTTGATTTTGCACACTTACATTTTTACACTTAAGTGTACCCAGCAAGATCTACATATTTAAAGAGTGGTGTGACCAGGATCATATCTGTGGACATAGTGCCAAATGCCATGGCCTTACTGTGGCTGAGGTTCCTCTTGGATGGTGATGACAAAAGGGCTTCTGGGCACATCTTTTATATCTTTTAGACAATGGTCCCTCTTTACTAATAGGAACCATTTTTAACTCTCTGTTTTAACCCTGTACTCTCACACATTACTCAATGCATTTATGCTACCTTTGATATTTTTCTTATAAACTCCTGTACTTCTACAGAACCCAGACCAACTTATATTAATTAGAGGTGAAAGCAAATTGAAGGTATTTTTCCAGAAGGATTATTGGGACTGTTTTGGATATGCTGCCCTGATATGCTGATTGGTTGAGTCAGTTCAGCAGTGTTACTTGCTAATATTTTACTTTTCTGTTACAGTAATATCAGGAATAAAAAGACTAGCCAGGGTGGCAGCTGGTTACTTTTCCTGTAACTTTTAGTCAAATATATTTGAATAGTCAAACTTAAAATGTCAATTTGTTATTAAATCATATCAGTGTAAATATATGTACCCTGAAATCGTAACCATGTATGTGGAATGATGAATATTTGCAATTATCTTAAAAATGGCCTTCCCAAACCAGAGGTGAGCAGTTCTGAAGTGTCCATCTTTCACAGAAGAGTGGTCAGAAGCAGTTGCTCAAAGCAAACCACAAAAATGGGGCAAGTGTAACAATTTTTCTCTGACTTTTTCACACAGAACTGGTCTCTGGTCTCTTTTTCACACCGCTGACATCATGTTTAATGACACTGCAAACATTTCACAGCAAAAGGGACTTTGAAGCAAAACGTGTTAAATTCCATTACAAACTGATCAGCTGTAACTGATGAAAATGTCTTGAAGTTTCACTGTACAGATTTTGTAGTGTTTTAGCTACTTTAGGTTGCATAACTCACTGTATGCATTTTTCTTCTTCCTTAGGGGTGATCAGGCGTTTTGAGGACAAACACAGTTTGCTGCATCCTACCTTCTTCATTTTTGGTGAGAAGGATGACATCATCCCATTGGAGCAGGTGAGTTTCCCATCACAGATATTTCTCCTTTTAATGCTTTTCATGCTTGTTTTGTAATTTGGTTTTTAATGAACACAAAGTGGAAAACTAATTTGCACTTTTCTTTCTCTTTCACTAACTCTTACAAACTTCTACATAAGTTTATGTTGTTTATCCCCAAATCAAAAAGTTTTACCATGACACTAAAAATACTTTCAGTTCCTCTTTGAAAATATGGGTGATTTTTATCAGTTCCTAGGAAAAGAGCAAGAATCCAAAGCAAGCTTTCTGACAAGTTTAATATAGAAGACCCTTTTAAATTATGCCAATGGTCCATAAAATCTGCCTCTTCCAATGGAATCACTTGTTGCAAGAGAATTAAAAAGATCCTGTGGCTACCCTTTTTCTTTTTCCATTGTCCTGCAGTGATTCTCCTTTCTGTCCCTCTGTCACCAGCCTTTCTCTGGAGCCTGAGTGGAGAATGATTGGAGAAAGATGATTATCTGCTAAGGGGATCGAAGGGAAGCATGTTTTTATTGAGTGGTGTTGGCTTTAAAATTTCTAGCAAAAATTCCAGTCACTTTGAACTGCTGATTTTGTCTCTGCCCCTCCTTCCTCAACTTCAAGTTAATTCAAACTCTTGCCCCAATTTTTTTTATGTGAGGTTTGTCAGCAGCAACTCATACAGTGTTCACTACATGATAACCTTCTCATGATGCTGAGCAGTAGGTTTTTCTTACCTTTACAGGTACTGTTACAGTCATCCATATAATTATTTCTTTTACCTTTTGTACAGTCACATGCTGGTATTTTACTGGAAAAAAAAAAAGCCTAGTTTAATAAAGCAAGTTCAGTAACAGAGATGCATTTAGGTACAGCATTAGTAGGAGAGAAAACAGTGACAAAGATAAATTATGTCTTTCAGAAAAGTAAAAAATGAGGACAATTTTGGGACTGTAAATATAGAATGTGCTAACTTTGTACTCAGCCAACATAGAATGTTCTGTGTTACAGGTCACCTTGCTGGAGCAGAAGCTTAAACAAAACTGTAAAGTTGATTATGTTGTTAAGATTTACCCTGGACAGACACATGGGTTTGTGCATCGCAAAAGAGAAGATATCAATCCTCAAGATAAACCTTTTATTGAGGAAGGAAGAAAGGACATGATCAACTGGCTGAATAAATATCTTTAGGTTAAATTAATGTCAAAACTAAAATCAATTGTTGTAGGAAATCATAAAATGATACAGACTGTATTGCTTAAAATGTTGTTATAACCATAAAAATATTTTGTAAAACTCCTCTGCAATAACACTACTTATTTGTACTTACCTTCTAAGTAGGAGCTTAGAAATGGCTTTTCAAATGCTGAAAGCTATAAATGTAAAGAAGATTTTTAACACTGGTCTTGTATATCTTAAAATTATTAGAATTTCATGTGGCATATTTTCTGGCACCTAAAAGTTTAACTTTTTTATATTAATGTCAACCTGATTAAAAATCATTGAAACTCTGCCCACAGTTGATAAATTCTGTCCTTCAAGCTGTGCTTAGCATTGTTTAGCTGTGAGATTTTCAGCTCCAAGATTTTCAACTTTTAGGTAAATATTGTTCTGGGTTGGAGGGCTGGGACATTTTCTTGGAAACATAATATCCTATTCAGAATAGAAAAATCGAAAGAGACCTAGAAAAAGGAAGGGGAAAGACAATGAAAAGAAATGTATGTGAACAGAAGGGGACCTGCAAAAAGTTGGGAACCATGACTGAAGTGAAGAGACTAAAGGAAATCACATCATTTCATGATTATCTTGATGCAAATCCTTTGTCTCTCATGGTTTCAGGCAGTTGTCCAACCTACTGAACCTAATTCAGACTTCAACCTGCCCCCAACGTTACGTCCTTACCTCCACAAATCTTTCCTTTATCACCAGGTTTCTCTCTGCTGTGATTTAATTGGGTATTTTTATTGGTAAAGCACAGCCCATTCCTAATGACTGGGGGAGCATTGCTGTGTTTCAGCTCCTTAGGACCCTCCCAGTGTAATTCCAATAATCCTGTGTTGAGGTCTTGCCTGTATCTGTGATGCTGAGAGAACAGATGTGACTAAAATATTGTATTGACCATTGCCCATTTTTCCCTCAGAGAAATACATGTGAGCCCAGGGAGCTTTCACAGAATATTGCCTTTCAAGGAGCAGCCCCTCCACAGTTTCCAGTGCCCCCTAAAACTTTTCTTTTTGAGTTTCCTGCTGCTGGTCATGCCTGACAGTTCCCTCATGAAGTCCCATTCCCTCTGGCCCTTTCCTAGCTGTGGGTGTGTGCCAGGCCAGCCTTAGGGAATAGGGACATAATGCACAAACCTTCCCAGAAGGAAGCAACGTAGGTTTGTGGTTCAGGTAATCTGTAAAGTAAATTCAGTTTGTAAATTCAATTCCCAGCTCTGGATTCATGCCAAATTTATCAAGGTTGCTGTGAGAAGAGAGAGGTGATGAAATTGAACTCTCAACAACTATTTTCTCCTGTGGATTTTAAATAAAAGAGCCTTGGTTTCTCTCAAGGTAATATCTTGGTTGGCAAACCTGTCCAGCTTGTTTTTTTTATGTGGATGAGCAGATGTCTTAGGGAATAGGGCTAAGTGTTGCCAAATTTTCCCTGAGATGGGGAAAGAATGTGAAACTGAAGAGTATTTTGCCAAAATTAATTTTCCTTGGAGAATTCAGAGTCACTTGCAGTAGGACAGGTGTTGCATTTTATTATATATTTGTTTTTATAGGAAAAAAATAATAAATTGGATGCATTAGAAAAGGTAATTGCTAGCAGGTCAAGGGAGGTTATCCTGCCCCTCTGCTCAGCCCTGGTGAGGCCACATCTGGAGTGCTGTGTCCAGTTCTGGACTCCTCTGTACAAGAGAGACATGGAGCTCCTGGAGCAGACCCAGGGAGGGCAACAAAAATGATGAGGGGACTGGAGCATCTCTCTTACAAGGAGAAGCTGAGGGAGCTGGGCTGGTTCTGCCTCAAGAAGAGGTGGCTGAGAGGAGACCCCATCAGTGTCTACAAATACCTGAAGGGAAGGGCTCAAAAGGACAGAGCCAGGCTCTTCTTGGTGGTGCCAAGTGATAGGACAAGAGGCAGTGGGCAGAAACTGGTGCACAGGAACTTCACCTGAATGTGAGGAAGAACTTCTTTACTGTTCAGGTGACCATGCAGTGGAGCAGATTGCCCACAGAGGTTGTGGTGTCTCCTTCACTGGATGTGTTCCAAGACAGTATGGATGCAACCCTGTGCAATGAGCTCTAGGATGACTCTGCTTGAGCAAGGAGGTTGGACCAGATGACCCACTGTGGTCTCCTCCAACCTTACAAGTGATTTTGTGATTCTGTAAAATACACTATCTAAGATGAAAAACTCAGAAAACTTAAAACTGGCACAAGCATTTTGGTAGGATCTGTTATCTTTAATCAGTTTAGTATTACACTGACTCAAGTTCCCCATCTTAATTTACTTACCCTTTTCTACATGCTGAATGGGAGCTCTTTTGTGGGTTTCAGTTTAATCTTCATGGCAACAGTTCTTAATCCACAAAATACCTCTTCAACTCTGTTCCTTTTTCTGCATTGCCCTCTGTCAAGTTTGCATTTATTATTGGGGTTTTTTTACTCTGGTGTCTAAACCAGATTGTCACTGTTTTATCTTGCTAGTTTTTCTCAGCTTCTTTGATTCCTAAATTGGAATGGGCTTTCAGAGTACAGGCCATAGTCAGCAAAGACAAAGAAAAGCATTCCTGCTCCTATACCCCCCCACTGTTACAGAGTAGCAGTGCACAAATTCCCATAAGGAAGCAACGTAGGTTTGTGGTTCAGGTAATCTGTAAAGTAAATTCAGTTTGTAAATTCAATTCCCAGCTCTGGATTCATGCCAAATTTATCAAGGTTGCTGTGAGAAGAGAGAGGTGATGAAATTGNATAACCATAAAAATATTTTGTAAAACTCCTCTGCAATAACACTACTTATTTGTACTTACCTTCTAAGTAGGAGCTTAGAAATGGCTTTTCAAATGCTGAAAGCTATAAATGTAAAGAAGATTTTTAACACTGGTCTTGTATATCTTAAAATTATTAGAATTTCATGTGGCATATTTTCTGGCACCTGAAAGTTTAACTTTTTTATATTAATGTCAACCTGATTAAAAATCATTGAAACTCTGCCCACAGTTGATAAATTCTGTCCTTCAAGCTGTGCTTAGCATTGTTTAGCTGTGAGATTTTCAGCTCCAAGATTTTCAACTTTTAGGTAAATATTGTTCTGGGTTGGAGGGCTGGGACACTTTCTTGGAAACAGAATATCCTATTCAGAATAGAAAAATCGAAAGAGACCTAGAAAAGGGAAGGGGAAAGACAATGAAAAGAAATGTATGTGAACAGAAGGGGACCTGCAAAAAGTTGGGAACCATGACTGAAGTGAAGAGACTAAAGGAAATCACATCATTTCATGATTATCTTGATGCAAATCCTTTGTCTCTCATGGTTTCAGGCAGTTGTCCAACCTACTGAACCTAATTCAGACTTCAACCTGCCCCCAACGTTACGTCCTTACCTCCACAAATCTTTCCTTTATCACCAGGTTTCTCTCTGCTGTGATTTAATTGGGTATTTTTATTGGTAAAGCACAGCCCATTCCTAATGACTGGGGGAGCATTGCTGTGTTTCAGCTCCTTAGGACCCTCCCAGTGTAATTCCAATAATCCTGTGTTGAGGTCTTGCCTGTATCTGTGATGCTGAGAGAACAGATGTGACTAAAATATTGTATTGACCATTGCCCATTTTTCCCTCAGAGAAATACATGTGAGCCCAGGGAGCTTTCACAGAATATTGCCTTTCAAGGAGCAGCCCCTCCACAGTTTCCAGTGCCCCCTAAAACTTTTCTTTTTGAGTTTCCTGCTGCTGGTCATGCCTGACAGTTCCCTCATGAAGTCCCATTCCCTCTGGCCCTTTCCTAGCTGTGGGTGTGTGCCAGGCCAGCCTTAGGGAATAGGGACATAATGCACAAACCTTCCCAGATATAATATACATTAAACATAAAACATAAAAATAATGTACACTCAGTCAGTACAAAAAACGCCCTCCATCAGGAGAGCATCCATGCTTTATGGTACATTATAGGAGACTGTGCACTCTAAAAATGAGTCCCTCTGCACAGTGCCAACTGCACAAACATGGGGAGCAGTTCTTCCTCAGCTGCAACCTCTGACTCCAAGGAACTCTGCTGCTAGGTCTTGAAAGGGCTTTTTGTCTTATTTTTTCTTCAAAGCAGGCCCTAGGGAAGGAGCTGAATGATTGCTATGCTGGATTAGTGAGGCCTCAGGGCTACAACCCTGACCAGAAGTTGAACTTGATGGAATTTGGAGAATTGATGGAAGATGTGATAGAGATGACTACAGCAATAGATTCAGGTCCAGCTCATCTGAATGCCTTGTTGTAACTCATTTTGGTCATATTCACAGGCATACTAAGTTTGCTATTTAGGACTGTAGTTGCCTGCACAGGTTGTGACCAAACTGGACTCCATACCTTTAGTTAAAAAGATTTCAAAGTGTTTCACCACAGACCAGGAGTGGTGGCTTAGGCTCTAGAAAGGTGCACTGAGGATACAATTTTTCAGGTAGGTTGTTTTGTCACAGGGACATAAAACAATCTAGTTTCATTTTATTTGAGATAAGAAATAATAAAGGTAGACCCACTGAAAGCATTTTAGCCAGAGGTCCTGTGGGAAGAGCAATGGGAATTTGGTAACTACCTCCTCTTTATACCTTCAGAAGCCTCCAGCTTCTGAAGTGTCTCCAGCACCTTTTACTTATTTTCTGGTTTCTCACGTTTGGCCCTGAAGTTTATCAAAGCCCAGTGAATAACAGAATGCTAAATTTCAGAAAGTGAGGAGTGGAATGGGCTGATAAAGCCCCCAAACAAAGTTTCCCTTTCAGACCATCAGTTGAGCAGATGGTAACACCTGTGGCAATACATTTCCTTCCCTTCCCTTCCCTTCCCTTCCAGCCACTGCTGTGTTGAGATCTCATGAGGAAATTTTGCATCTGGGCTGGTAGTTTGCCCAGAACTTCAGCAAAGCCATGCTAATGTTATTTGTTAGGGGGATTGCAAGTTATTCCAACTGCACTAATAAACTGTTCTTCAGTTTTACTTCCAGGTGTTGAGCTTATAGATTGTTGAAGATTTCTTTAAAATTCTTTCTTTTTTTTTCCAGAATCCTTAGAAAATGAAGGAAGTTGCTAAGATACTTTAGATGGGTGTCTAACCCCAAGTAAAGAAGCTATGTCCTTCAGTAAAAAAAAAAACTTTATTCTTCCTTTGACTCCTCTGAGCAAATGCTGAAGGTAATTTTTAGGCATGGGTGTTTGCAAGAAGCAAGAGATGCAGGGGGAAGGGATAAGCTTGTGTGTTGTTGTATGTATTTGCAAGAGCTGTAGTTTGCAGTGCTCTGTGATGTTGCTTTGGAGAGCAGTGAGCTGTGCAAGCTCTCCCTGCCAGTAGGGCAGCAGTAGGGCAGCAGTAGGGCTGGGTTAGCAGTGCAAGCTAAGTTGATCCTGTTGGATGGCTTGAATAGAAGGAGAGCTTGTTGTTGTCCTGCCTTCCCCCTGTTTTCCTCATCCAGCTGCTTTAGCTCCAAAATCACTCAGAATTTTTCTTTCTCAGACACAGAGATGCCCTGGGTGAAAATGAAAGGGAGAGGCTCACTCGTGTGCGTTATTTGCTATAACCAACTTTTGGCTCCAGGGAGCAAGGTACAATAGAGCTGGCCTCCTGCTCAGGGGTGTTCCTCATGTGTGCAGGTTGGATTTTCAGATGTAATTTCCAGAAGAATGTTCTCTCTTATAGAGGAGTATAACAAATAGTGTAAGAAAAACTAACTAAATAAAATAGTGGAACTTTCTTTGCTGATATTACTGTGAAATCACATTATTAAAATCCCTCTAAGCTGGAAAAATGGGAGTAACAATGTCCTTCAGCACCATTATTTGTTGCTGCTCAGTTCAGCCCACCCTCTGCTGATGTCCCTTTGCTATGTGACACCGAGGCAGAGGGTAGCACTGTTGTGCTTGACTGTGTCCAGGCTGTTGCAAGCAAGCATGAGCTTGTTCTGCTCACAGCCTGAGCTGGGCTAAAGATGCATAGCTTTGTCAAATGGGTGTTTGCTTAAATATTATTGGCATTATTAAATTATATCAGCTTGAAATTATTGTTCACAGCAAAGGACTTCCCAGTGGGACTGGGCTTGTACTTCAGTGAGTGGCCAAAGGGGTAGAGGGCTTTTAGTTCTGTCTTTTTTTGCCTCTGCAAAACGCTGCTGAGGACCAGATCTAATTATCTGCCTGCATAACATCTCACTCTTGCACATTTGTCACTTTTTGCAGATTAAGTATCTGTGAGCAGCTACCTATGGCAGGTGACTCCATGCAGAACAGGAAGAGATGGCACAGTTTTAGGATCTGTCCAGTAGGCCTGGGAAGAAGGAAGCAGAAGGAGTCTGATAAAGCTGGAACAGACAAAGAGTGAAGAGTAACCTGGTGGAATGAAGAGGGAGCACATAGCTGTCTGTGACAGGGAAAAGTGTGGGAGGTGGGCACTGAAGAAAGCAGAGAGTGATGTTGGTTGATGAAAATCAGAGCTGTGGCAAAAGCAGAGTGTTCCAGAACTCAGCGAGAAGCAAAAGTGACACTGTGAACAAGAGAAAAGGAGACCTGAGACTGACCCTTGAAGATCATTTTCATGTTCATCCTACCTGTGCTGATTTTCTTTACTAAGAATCTGTTGAATGAGTCTCTTCTGTGAGGACAGCCAGCTGAAAAATCAAATAGGCAAATGAAAGGGGATATAGAAGAGAAAACAGGAAAAAAGGGTGAGGTAAGGCAGGAAATGCAGATATGGGGTGTTTAGGGGGGAGAAACACAGACAGTGATGGTGCTTCCTGAAAGTCACAGGTATCCCTCTGCTCCACTTTCCTGACTTAATGAGCCAGGATACAGCTCTGACTGAACATTAGATAGTGTTAGCAGAGGTGCCTTGGTTGGAGAGGAGCAAAAATTCAGCAGTACTAAGTGGAGGTAGAGCCTCTCTGTGGAGAGAGAGAAAGGGAGGTCTGCTGCAAAGGAGAGGTAGTGAGTCAGCCCTGGAGAGGCAAAGCAGGGGACATTTCTATTGCTGGGTGCCCAAGAGATTTGAGGAGATAAACACTTCTTGCTGTCACTAAGCCTTTCTCCATCACACTGTGAGCAATGGCACTGTAGGAGACAGGTGGCCTTCTGTTGCTTCGTGGCTGTTGCTGGGTGATTTGTAGATCATATGCCAAAGTTCAAAGCTAAAGTCCCAGGAACTGCTCAATCCAAGATAATGCCAGGAAGCAGTCAGCAAAATTGGTGAGACGGTGGAAGTTATTCCACAGTAAGACAAAAACTTCTTGGGGAAAAATTGCCATCTGGGATTTTTCTCACCCACTCCTTTCCCTTGCTGAGCCCTAGTTTCATTGCCTCTCCAAATGTACTTTTTCTGCTGGGCTGATGCCAAGTGGAACATGCAAAGGGGGAAGAAGAGAAGCATGTCAGGATGTTTCAGTAGAGAGTCAAGGAAAGCAATTCAAAGCAAGAGGTAAATCAGGAATGAATAAAGAGGAACAGTTAAATATTTCTTTCCCCCATGTAAACTGGGGAATGGTAAGTCTGAAGGCAGGAAAAGAGCTGGAAGAGAAAGGAAAAGACAGATGTCTGTACTGGTTCATGCTATATCAGCAAGAGGGAGGTGGGGAGGGCTTGGCATAACCCTGCAGGCTGATGGGGTGGAGAGGGTACCATTCCAAGCCTTATTGCTTTCCAGCTGGCTCAGATTGATGGTGTTTGCTATTCCCATGATATCTCCAATAGCATCTGTCTGATGTACTAATGACAAGATGCTTCATTCACCACTCAAAAGAGGGATTAGGGCTCAAATCGCCATTCCAGCTTGTCACTCACCAAGGAATTAAAATCTTCTTTGAATGTGGAATTTACTGACCCCGTGGGAGAGCCTAAGACTAAGGAAATGATGCTTTAAACATGAGATCACTGAAATAAAATAACACATTAGCTGGAGAGGGTTCATCTTTCCAAGCTGTGGCGGAGAGCCACTGGACAACGTTACACAGGCACCACTCTCATGGTCCAGCCACATCATCCCAAATACCTCAGACATTTCCTCCTCTGAAGAAATAGCAGAATATACTGCAGGAACATCAAGAGATGGCTTTTTAGGAGTTTATGTGACTGTTAAGGAAGAGGCTTTCATCTGTGTCTTTCCTAGTGGAGGAAATTATCTACTTCATGTCCTGATTTGTCACTGACACCTGGCCATGATCACAGGTCTGAGTCAGGGGCTGTGCAGAAAATCACTTTGGATTTCATCTGAGCAGAAGACTGATGCTGATAGTGATGCTTTAAATGAACTTCTATAGATGTGCCCACATGGGAAGACAAGCTTCTGTAGCACAGGCCTGTGATCTCTGCTAGCTCAGCTGTGCTATGAGGTTTTACAGTAGAAGTGAGCTGGTACTGAACTAAATGTGCACAATGGTGGAGAGCAGCAGTACCTCAGGAAACCAGACAGTTGGGCAATGATACACAGTCACTCTAGGTGCTCTGGGATCCTCCAGGAATTACTGACATCTGTAGCTTTAGAAAGTCTGAGGATACTGCCTCCTGCTGCCCTCCTGGCTCCTCCAGTTTCTGAAAAAATGTCTTTAGAATTGTCCAGAAAATAGGATGTTTTAAGAAATTAACAGTGAATTCCAGGTCTCACAATTTGCATTGTTTGTGGGTTTTTTTGTGGTGGTTGGTTTTGTTTGATTTTGGTTTTATGAGTTGGGTTTTTTTTGGTTATTCTAGGTCTAGCTTCTCTTTGTACTACACATAATTTTGTTGGAATTCCTTTGGAATATAAGTACAATTTGAGCCAAAACATGCTGCAAGTTGAAGCAACTGTGTTGTAGTTGGTGGAGTCGCTATGGATTGATAGACAAGATATGACTCAAGGTCAAAAGCCCTATTTTTTTTGAGCTCCTTTCCTCTCTGGAGCAATCCCTGCTAACATCTCCACACCAGTGTCTCTCCAGCTCTGATGATGGAAGGCTCTCAGCCTCCCTTGAGAGAAGCCTGTTTCCATGTGATCACCGAGGCTGATGAAATCTTTTTGGAAGACTTAAACTCTTTCTTTGGAAGACTTAAACTGTATCTGAGCTCCCCTAGGAATGAAGCAGCTGGGTAACCTAGCTTGTGTCATATCCACAGATTATCCCTCAGAAAGCAGTTCCCTGGATGGGCTATGCAAACTGAAAAAATCTGCAGAGCCCACAATGATTGTCCTACAGCTCCTACAGGGTAGGACAGTAAGAAAGTAAGCCCAAGCTAGCAAAGATCACAGTCCTCAAGTCAGCCACAGCTGTCCTGGCTCCTTGATTCTGCAGAGAAGAATTGTGATTCAGGGATACTGAACTTGAAATCTCTACCATGTGTGTCCATCCAGGTTAAGGAGATTTTTCTTCCTCTTTAGGTTCTGCCTCTATATCTGTACATCTACCTGCTCTTCTTCTTCATCCCAGCTCCTCAGCCATCCCTGTACCTAGGTATTCACTTAGTGTCATCTCATGCCAGAGACTGATCATTGGACCACAGTGGCAAGGAAAGCTGGAGCTTAAACTCTGGAAGGTCCCCAGTTCAGAAAAATGAATTGTTGAAGGTCTTGAATGTAACAGGTGCCTTCTGTGGAACTGAATTTCAAAGTGGCTAGAAAAATCTGTACAATCAATGCACTTTTTGTTAGTTTGATATCAACCCCTAGTGTCATTTGGGTCCAGTTTCCATTGTTATATTTTTCCAAACCAGTCTTGATTTCTTACCTGTTCTCCCCAGTAACCTTGCAGATGTAGCAAGAGACGCACCAGCAGCCATGATCCTGGGAAAGTGACAAAGATGTATTTAGCTCAAGATGTGAATTTGTCAAGATGTCAGACTTTAAATGTTTATCCCAAGGAGTAAAGGAATCTTTAAAGCTTTCTTTTACATCTCTCTGGAAGTCAGACATACAGCTACAAATAGACAATGATACAGTTGCTTCTTCTGTGTTCCGGCAGCTAGTGCAATATTCGGAGGCGACAATTTTACTCCTGATGCCCTATTTGTCTACTGATTGGTCAGAGGCAACAAGTTAGTTGGAAGTCAGACCAGACAGATACTTTGAATGTTAATAACTCACTTGGACTGCATGACATTTGCCTGAAAGTCCTGAAGGAATTCAAATGTGAAACTGCGAACTGCCGGCCGAGCTGTATAACCTGTCTGTCATTAGTATCTCTGTGCCTGAGCACTGATGGATGGCTGGTGTAACCCATTCACTAGAAAAAATTACTGAGGAGTCTGACTTCCATCCATAGTAAGAGACAGGTGTCTATTATAAAGGGTAAGACTGAAGAATATGTGGTAAAAGTCTCGTGAGAAAGACTCAGTGTGGCTCCTGTAAAGGGAAATCTCACATCATTGCCATGCATTCTGTGAGGGTCTCAACCACAGGAAGTTACTAAAGGGTTGGAGGAAAGAAAAGCCGAGAAAAGGATGAGAAGCAAAAACGGAGCATGGCACACTTCTCAGGGTGGAGAAGAATAAGAAGAGAGAGGAGAGGAGAGGA
>VZRX01018382.1:412501-423324 GCA_013398075.1 Notiomystis cincta | reverse complement strand
GGAAGTGACGGCGGCGGGGTCGCGGCGGGATCGCGGGGCCGGTGCGGGCCATGAACAGCCGCCTGCAGGAGATCCGCGAGCGGCAGAAGCTCCGGCGGCAGCTGCTGGCGCAGCAGGTTGGGCGGGGGGAGCGCTGCGCGGGCCGGGCTGTGTGCGGGCTGGGCTCTGTGTGTGTGTGTGTGTGTGCGGGGCCGCGTGGTGACTCTGTGCTTCCCGCTGCGCAGCTGGGCGCCGAGAACGCGGACAGCATCGGCGCCGTGCTCAACAGCAAGGATGAGCAGCGCGAGATCGCGGAGACCAGGGAGAGCTGCAGGTCCGTGCGGAGGTGGCGGCTGTGCCGGACGGGGCCGGGAGACGCGATGGGACGGCGAGGAAGAGGCAGTGCTCAGTCTCAGCGGGGCTTGAGTAGGCCGGCAGGGTCCGGGTGTAGCCCTCGAGCAGCAGCGCGGAAACAGAGGCCGAGTTCTGTGTCTGGGGCTCAGAGATACCGTGCGGGAAAGGCGAAATCGGAGTTTAGAAGGGGCCGTCTGTGCTGCCCCACAGCCTTGAGGCTCTTGCTAAGCGCAGTTCAGGGCGGTTCGGTTTAAAAGTTCTCCTGGAATTAGAGTGTGTCTAGGACAGAGCAGCTACCGCTGTGTCAGCTCTCATGTGTGCGAACAGGCTTGACTTTGTAGACGAACAGCTTTGGGATAAAATAAGCTCTACCTTTTAGAACAGAAGAATGGGAAATGGAAGGGAATGAGTTCTGTAGATGTTCGACTTTGGTTAAAATAAGCTGTATTTCTGAGAGCAGAAGAATGAGAGGGGGAAGGGAATGACTCTGTTCTGTCCTTAATAACTTATGCTGGTCTCAGATATACTGAGACAGGAATAGCTTCCTAGGTATGATGTTTTGAAATAGTTTCAAACTTGTAACATGCAGTCAGGGCAGATTGTCAAAGATTCCTGAGCAGTTTTCTTTGGAGACAGAAACTTTCTTACGAGGATTTTTGGCTCTTCGTAGGGCTGCTTATGATACTTCTGCACCAAATGCAAAACGTAAATATCCAGATGAGGGAGAAGCTGATGAGGAAGAGATTGAAGAATATAAGGTAAGAAAAAGAGGGAAAAGTGACTTTTCCCAGGTGTTGTGTCCCTGAGGTACCTAAAAACCGTGTGTATATAAAAATAAGTGTGACTGTATAGATCCTTTAATATGTTTTCCACAGTGGCGTCTCCCTTGGCACCTTCTGCTGCAGAAGTGTGAGGGGGGTGACAGAGATGCTGCGTGGCTCTCTGCAGGTGCACTGAGCTGCACACCCCAGACGAGCCCCGCGTGTGCAGCTCTCTCAGTGCTGCTGCTGGCAGTGCCCGCAGGAGGCAGCGCTGCCCCTGCCTGGCTGTGGGAGGAAGTGTGAAATGTCTGCGAGCTTGGGCGCACACAGAAAGAGTCCCGACCGCAATTTCCTCGTGTCAGAAGGAGAGCTCACAGTTAGCAGCAGGCACAGGCCGTGGGATGAGAAGCTGAGGGTGCCTCTGACCCGTCTGTGCAGTGCCAAGGAATGCAGCTCTGGGTCAGTGCAGGAAACAAGGGATCTTAATGGAATTGGAAGTAAGAGCCTTGGTGTGGGGTGTTCTTTAGGTGTCCAAAATGTCCAGGAAGAGTTAGGTTGAAAAAAATCAAACCAAAATGCCTCCAGTGGTCATTGAGGAGTGAGTGCTTGTCAAACTCCCATGCCCTTTTCAAATGCTCCTCCTGAAGCTGTTTGACAGCTTTCTCCTAATGATGTTTGGGCCAGGATGAGAGGTAGAAAGAGGGTTAAACAAAGGCCTGATTATGATACAGCTGTCTTTATGGCTTGCTTTGAATCTGGTTGCAGTGTATGTCCTCCTCCCTTTTTTCTATGTCTAATAACCTTGCTCCTGTGGTTAAACAGAATCAGTGTCAGTATTTACAAAATATTGCAGTGTCTGCTGTTCTCTTGGATGCCTAAAATAGTAATTTTTTTAATACAAAGCCTTTGTCATGTTACATTTGTGTTCAGCTTTGTAAACCTTTCTGTAGTAATGTCTGACTTTTATCTTACTAAACCAAAAAGTTACTGTGTGACAGGATGGTTTTTGATGATTGATTTTGAAAGTCCCTTTGCAAAGGGACAGACATTATTTTTAAGGTGTTAGTCTGTACATCTTGTTTAGTAAAGAAATTGTCACCGTGAGCTAGAAGGGTATTTATGAAGCAGAGTTTTTATTTTTGCATTAGTGATCAGCTAATTAATTTCACTTCTTCACCAAGTACATGGTTAAAGAACTAAATTTTAATTACCTATAAAATCTATATGGATAAGTCACTTGGGTTGGCAAAGTACATTAATCTTATCATTAAGATTTTCTTAATCATTGTGGAGAAGAGTTGCCCTGAGGTGGGCTGTAACCTCTTGCAAAGTGGCCAGACTTTTTCTGTATTGTTGAAATGGAAGAATATTTTAATGACAGTAGCTCAGACAAAATTCAGTTGAGCAGATGAACAGATTTAAGAAACTTGAAACCTCAGAGTAGAACATCTATAGTGGAGTCAGCAGCTGCTTCCTGCAGGCATTGCTAATTCCCTATTGGCAAGGAGATAAGAACAGTAAAATTCCATCTGCATTTATGTAACTTTTTCCTGAGCACTCTGAGCCTGCTTAAATTTAGTCTTGTAATATGAGCTGGTACAAAAATCTGGATCCTTAAGGTGTCAAGCCCTGTTGTATTGTGTTTAGTGCAACTTAGACTAAAGCAATAATAGACTTAACTAGTAGTGTTGTGGACAAGTCTTGCAAGTTTGCCAGTTTTGTTCAGAAAATCAGAGGTAGTTCTGATGTGGAGAGACTTGTCTCTGTATCCCTGCCTGCAGTGTTGGCTTCTGGGTGATGGGACCAGGTAAGTCTTCTGAAATGATTTCAAATTTTTGTGCCCTGGCTTCAGAGTTGGTGGAAATGAATGTACCCTCAAACCTGTGTGAGAGCAGTTTTTGATAAAAAGATGAAGTATTCTTTTTCTCAGCCACGTAGGAATATCTGATGCAAAAAAACAATGTGTTTTAATTTTGGTGGGGGTGTTTGTTTGTTTTTGTGGGTCTGTTTTTTCTTGTTCTGTGGAATAAGTGTAAATTTCTAGTGGTGGTTCTTCATCAGGCTCATGCTGATGTGAGAACAAAGAGCAGCAGGGCTGCTTGCTAAGCTCCCACTGGCAGCCTGACTCCAGTCTTGGAGCCTGGCTCTGCCTTGCCAGCCTTGGAGGGTGGGTGGCAGGGAAGAGATGAACTGCTGGAAAAATGGGTAATGGATATTTTAAATTCAGCAAGTTGAGTTGTGGTCCTGGAGGACTCCTAAAATACTCTTATTCCTGTGGAACTGTAGCAGTTGTCCCAGGGTTGGTTGAGCTCCCTGGTCTGTATTTGGAAGTGACAGATAATGGGATTAGAGTCCCTGCTGCCACTGCCAGGCTTTTCACTGCCCTCTGGGAGCTGAGTGATGCTCCACCCCTCACCGTCCCCAGGTGATCTGACTCAAGTGTTTGAACCTGTGTGAGTGTCTGGTGTGTGGAGTTTTCACTTTGTGGGGATTACAAAACCACTTGTGGTTCTGTTTGGCTGTCTGCCAGCCTAATTTGAGAGAGCCCTGTTGTACTTGGTTTGTGCAAGCAGAGGCCTGTGAGCTTTGGATGCTTCCATGCCATTGTTGTGGAGGCTGAGGAAAGTTTACTTGGTTGAATCATGAATTACATGTTTCTGCAGCCATTTGAAATAAACTATGAGTATTGTGGGCAGTTTGTGTTTCCCTAACTCAGGAGCTCTCTAGCAGATGCTTTGGAAAACATGGATAATTAATGCACAGCAACCGAGTCTCCTGTGTTGTTGCTGGTGTCCTTCTGTCCCTGCTGTGACTCTGTCCTTTCCCTTTGAAAGTTGGTGGTGTGGGCTTTTGTGTGTGGACATAAGACTCAGAAATCACTCAGGAAGGCATAAAGAGAACTGGGATGACTCAGGTGTCTAACTGGTGCTTATCATCAGAAAGACAAGCCTTGGAGAAAGCTGGAAGAGGGAAACTGGTGTAACTTGTGATGGCATAAGCAGTTTTTAATAAAACTCGAGCTTTCAGCTTTTCTTTTGTCCTGAATAACACTTGCTGCTACTTGTCTGTACATTTCTCTTCCTTGCAAACACTGTTGCTCTTTCTGGTGGTAATTTTTTTGATCTGGTTAAACAGACAAGCAAAACCACTCTGTATCTCTGAAGTTCATCACCTGAATAGGGAAGGGGAACCTGTGACCTGTTTATCACATCAAGCATTTCAAAAGCTCCACTTTGGAAATAAAAGAAGCTTACTTAAAGATTTCAACACTTAGAGGGATCAAAATTGGTAGGGACAACACTTAATTTTTTATTCTGCATTCAGACAGCTTATGTAGCATAGGGTAAATACAGCTGTAATAATATGGCAAATGATATCAAGCAGTAGTTCTTCAGTACTTTTGTATTTCATAAATCTGTGTACTGGGTTGATCAGGAGCAGTGGGAAGGCAGAAGGTGATGTGAGGAAGTGAGGCTCTCCTGAGGTTCTGTTCTCTCTGAGTTCTGTGTTGGATGTTCAGAGTACATTGGTGTAACAGATCTCTGAATCCCAGAAATCTGTTGAATGAACAGTTGTTGGTGCCTCTCTAGATGTTTTTAATGTAAATTTTGGAGCTATAGAACAGGACTGTTGAAGTTACATTTAAGGACAGTCCAGATGAAATACTGACCTGTACCATGAGCTGTTTTTGCAAAGTGTGGACTTTGCTAAGGCTGGAAAGTAAGATTGTGTGGATAGAAATGCTCAGAAGTTCTGCTGCAGAACTTCAGCAAAATGTATACTTCGTTTCAGTGCAAAGAATGAAAGCTTTGAGGGACAAAAATACAAAGTTCTACACCTTGTAAAGCACTCTCAGGGGCTAGAAATGAGGGGGTTCTTTTTTTTTTTCTTTTTTCAGAAGCCTTTCTTGTTAGTGAGAGAGGTGCAGACTTTTTGGGGAATAGGTAATTTTTTTTCCCCTCCAGCACTGGAGCTGGATCTCTGTTTGTAGTCAGCCCACTTCTCATTGTGATTCTGCTTCTTAAGGAAAGGACAGAAACAGCACCCTCTTGTATGCACCCTTGTAATACCTGCTTTATTTCCAAGGATGAAGTAGAGCTGCAGCAAGATGAAGAGAACCTGCCCTATGAAGAAGAGATTTACAAAGATTCCAGTACCTTTCTTAAGGTGAGTTGCTTTTGCAATTAGAAGCATCGTCAGAGCTGGCCTAATTATGTTAAACTGTCTCTGCAACTGGTGGGATCTGAAATACAGCTTTAAAGGCTGAAGCAGTGGCCTGGAATTCACAAGCCCAGACTTTGCTGTGAAAGGTGTGACTGTAACTGGTGTTTGCAGTGTTCTGAGGCAGCCCTCAAGGAGCTGCAGGCGTGGTGGGCCTGATTTGGAATTAAAAGGAAGACCTTGACCAGTGGAACTTAGACAGGCTTGTGAAAAGATAATCTGCTCCTTTGCCATTTATCAGACCAATGTGTACAGTGTGTCTGTGTATGTCCAGTTACCTCCTGTTCTCTCACTGAACTTCTTCCTGTTCTGCAGGGCACTCAGAGCTTAAATCCACACAACGATTACTGCCAGCACTTTGTGGATACAGGACACAGGCCCCAGAACTTCATCAGAGACGTCGGTATGTCCCAGCCAGCAGCTCTTTGAAGATGACTCATGTGATTCAATAGCACTTTTCTTCTTCCCCTTTTTTAATTCCTGACAGTTTCTGAGAAGTGCAGGGATACAAACTCTTCCTATTTTTATGTCTCAGTGTGCATACATATCAGGATAGACATAAATGGTTTTATTTTCAGTCACTTAGGAGCTCATTATTACCAAGGCTGCTCTTACCCTTGATTTTACTTGCAAGTGTTTCACCAGGATTTTTTTTTTCCAAACTAAGCTCTTTTGATTCCAGAAAGCAGTTTAATGAGCAGATCTTGAAACCTTTGGAAGTTTACAGTTCACCTGTGCACTGGGCTGTATTGCCTCTTTAAGCATGGGAAATACTGACATTTAAGTCAGGAAGCAATATGGATAATGTTTCTCAGCTAAATTAGGTAACTGCTGACAGCTCCTTAGAATGCCCAAGTTTAGAGGATGTTGCTTTTCAAGTTTACTTGTATCCAGACATATCTTAACTTGCTGCTGAAATGATGCTACACTGGGCCTGAATTTAAACTTGCTAAAACTAAGGCAGGGTTTGGTCCTGTTTCCCAGAATAGGTGCCTGGTATTTGGTTTTTAAAAGGAGCAGGACATCTCCCTCTGCAGTTTTATGCAACAGTTCTCTGCATTTTAACAAGTGTAAGATTGCTGAGGCAAGGGGGTTGTGATTTTAGATGGTGGCCCAAAGAGGTGTGGTTTGCCTCCAGAGGCTTTTAGTTTATTCTTCTCTATGTTTTGTGAATGCTTCTGTGAAACACATCTGGGTGATTTTTAAGAAAAATGGACTGGTTTTACTCAATTGTATCTTTATCTCAACAGCACTTGGGCTTCACAGTTGTGTGCTTGAGGCAGTTCTACACTGCTGTTGGAAATGAGTGTGGAGAAGCAGCAGCCCCTTTTGTGAGCTCTCTGCTGTGTAGTGGGTGGGGAAGGGACAGGACAGGAGAGGACAGGACAGGACAGGTGCTTATGCAGGTGTTGGTGTGGAGAGGACACTCCTACACCGTGATCAAAGCTCTGCTGAGGTGCTGTGTGTCATTGGACACGGCCCAGAGGAAAACAAGTGGGTCTAGAACACACAGCTGTCTCTTTTTGATGTTGCTGTTGGAAGAGCAGGAGACACCTGTGGGTCTGGGTTTGGTTGGGTTGAGGGGTTCTGATTGAAAATTGTTTTACATCTGTGGCTTAGCTGCTGCTAAGTGGCTTCTGTCTCTGCTGCCCAGGGTACTGGACTTTAAAAGGCTGGAAGTAGCACAGTGGTGGAAATCAGGAGAACACAGCAGTAGTTTTAAGTTGTTACTTATGTAAGGAAAAGGGTGGAGATAACTTTTGGGTGTTTTATGCAAGAGATGATAAAGGTTAGGTATCAAGAACTTCAGTTTTATCATTGGAATCCTAGAATTGGGACTTAGGAAGTTTGAATTAAAATAAGGAGAGAGATGAAGGGTTTGGGGGTTTGGGTGAGGTTTTTTTCCCCAGTTGATGAGTACCATTTCAAGTTATACTTTTAAATGAACATGAAGCCTTTTAAGTCACTCCTACAGAAGTTGAAGTGATGCTGCTTGGGAAGCAGGAATGGCACCTTGTTGGTTTGTGCTCAGCCTGCTGCTGGCAATAGCAAACCCACTGTCTCTTAGGGAGAAGGAAATATACTTCAAAGTACATTTTCTTTTGTACAACATTTGCTGCAAAAGGTCTAATGAGGGCTCTCTCCTTTGCATTCTGTACACATGAAAGGTTGGAAAATTGACATCATAAAGCAAAATGTAGTAATGTGTTCAGGTCTCATGACTGCCACCACAGCACCAAATCTCAATTTAAGGGCTGCCTCAGGGAACCAGCCACGCCCCAGGTGCCACCTTGGAAAGAGTCATCAAAGATTACACAGAGTATGCTGTGAATGAATGTTAATTAGATCTTATTATAAATTTATGGATGGGGGAAAACCAAAATAACTTCTTTCATCATCCTGGCACTTTTAGTTAAAATGAAAGGTTGTTTCTTTCTGCTCACTGGAGTTGTGAACTCCTGATCCACTGTAGTGCTCTAGAGAAGATCAGAGCATAGGCACCACATCAGAAACAGCCCTCATCAGCTGGGTGAGGGCAGGAGGCTTTTGTCAATTACTGAACAAGAAACTGCTTTAAAGGGTTTGCTTTGTTCTAACAAAAATTAAAATGAGGCTAAGTATTAACATTTGGACTGATTCAGAATACTGGACAATGCTTAATTGATACAGATTTACTCTGTTAAGTAGTTGTTAACTTCATGTTTTCTTCTTCTTAGGCTTAGCAGATAGGTTTGAAGAATATCCAAAACTTAGAGAGCTCATCAGATTGAAGGATGAGCTGATATCTAAATCTAACACTCCTCCCATGTAAGTGTTCTTGTGGAAAATGCCTTTCTTCTCCAGACCTGTTTGAAGTTAGCTGTCTGCTTTGCAAATCTCTATCTTCAGCACCTGCTTAGAATTTACATTTTCTCTTTCTGTTTGTGTATACAAATTAATCAATTGAAGCATAGAAGAATAAAACCACTCTGGTTTTGTTAGTTTAATCTAGATGTTTAATGTAGAGTATAAACTACATTTTCTTTCCAGTGTGTGATTATTTATAGTTTCTAAAGCTTTGATTTTTTTAAGACCAAATTGTCAACTGATTTGGCTGCAGGCTGTAATTTGAGAACTAAGAGAATATCATGTGATGGTGAATCTCATGTTATCATGTGGTTTATGATAACAAGAAGAGCTTTAAAAAATTGGCCTCTTAATATAACCTTGGCTATTCTTGTACCAGCTGGTTTTTGTATAGGGTGCAGCCATTATCTCAGTATCCATCAATCACGTGCTGCTTTGGAGTGAAGACAAAAATGTTTAGGCTGAGAGGAAGTCATTCACTTACTTACTGACTTGGAATTCCCTTGGAGTTTGTGCTGAATGTCAGGCACAGCCTCAGTGTGCAGCTTGTTACTGCAGGGATTCAGACCTCTCTGAACTTCACCTAATGCTTGTCATGTGCACAAGTCTTAATCTGTACCACAAACACCCACTTTATTTAACAGTAGTCACATAAACCCAGTGAAATTGTTGTCTGAACAACTGAGTGCAAACTGCAGAAGTCAACCTGCTGTTTTAAGCTGGGGGTGTTTTGGTCATAAAGTAAAAAAGGGGGGAAGAACAGTAATTGAATGCTGCCTTCTGACAACACCAGGTGCACATATGGAATCTCTTCCACACACTCTTTGGAAAGGGAGTGGTCTACTATCAGCTGTCTTAATGTTGAAGGAATTTAGGGGAGGGCAGTGTAATTTTTTGATGGTGATAGAGCAGTGAGTGGTGTGCAGGTGTGGAGGAGAGTCATAAGAGTGTGTGCCAGCGTGTATTTTATAAAATAAGAGTGTATTTAATAAAATGGGGGTGGGGGGGTGGGGGGGATCTGGCTTGGTACAGGAATAGAGAAATACAAATATATTATATGCAAAGTAACAGTGTTTCCAGTATTTAGAATCTTTGGAATAAATCTAAAAATATGCCACTTAGCCAGGCAGTGAGTGTTTGCTTCTTAAACGTTTATGTTTCCTCCTGTTACAGTCCACAGGTGTACAGAAAGTGCAGTGAGTCTGCACTTGATATTGTTGTACAGTCTGTTGGGCATCTGTTTCCTGCTTGCTGAGTTAGAGTCCTAAAAACTGTTTATTAAGAATACTTAAAAAATACAACACAGTAGAATGCAGCCTCGATAAAGTGAGGATGTGTAATGGATCTCCTCTGGATTTGGAGCATTTGAGATGTACAGCCCAGCCAGGGGACCCTGCTCTTAACTGGCTGCACAGGAGTGCTGTGTGCAGTGTAGCTCCCAGGCTACTGTTGCACCTTGCCCAAGCAGTCTGGCATCTTCTGTTTAAACAGGTATTTGCAAGCAGACTTGGAAGCCTTTGATATCAGGGAACTGAAGTCCAAATTTGATGTGATTCTCCTGGAGCCACCGTTGGAAGAGTATTACCGAGAGACTGGCATTACTGCCAATGAGAAGTGCTGGACCTGGGATGATGTGAGTACCTTCTTTGCTGGGAAGAGCATTTCATGCTTTTGTTGAAGCAAATAGTTTCAGGTTTAGTTTAGTAAATACCACTTATTGTTCTCTCTGAGCCTGGCTGAAAACTTCAGCCTAGTAGTAGTGGGTTTTCTCTCTGCCCTTACCTTCACTGAGCTTTCTGTTGGATTTTTTGCTGTTGAAATACCAAATTGAAAATACTCCCTTGTTTCTTGAAACTCTTGAGATTCTTAACACATGCTTTTAATATGCTGGTCTTCTAGTAAAAAGTGTAGGTAAGTCTGCTTTACTGACATTCCTCTGTTTTCCAAGTGTTGATTGGGTAGGAAATTTTAATGGTCAAACCAGTTGTAATCCCCAGAAGCTTAACAAAATAGATAAACCTCACTTGTGGAAGTCTTTGTCTTGTATTTATTTAGAGATGGTGCCTGGCAGTGCTGCCCAGGGAAAAAACATTCCACCCTAACAGAAAAACTGGAAGTGTTGGAGGCAGGACTCATCCTCCTAGTGCATTATTTTTCCTCAGAGTGGCACTGAATGAAGCTTGATTTGATGTGTTAGCAAGTTAGAGATGAATCCTCCCAACTTGTGATGACTAACAGATGCTTTGCATCCAAAGTTATTTCATCTTGAATGTTACTCATTTGTCATTGTTGAACCACTGTCCTCATAAATTCTGGCTGCTTTTCCTGAAAGTGAAAATGAAGACAATGTCTTTCCTATTTAGTAATAGGAATTAAGTTGGGCTTTTTAGAACGTCTTCACAACCTTCACATAAGTACTTAGAGGGAGGAAAAGAAACAGGGTACTGTTGCTTCTGTATTAAATATTTTTACTGGAAATGGAATGATAAAATGAAGCAGAGATTTGAGGAGGGGATCATGTGGGTTGTGTTGGTCTTTTAAGTCTAGAAATTTTTATGCAGGTAGAATTTCTGTTTGTCATGGTTTCACCCCAGCCAGCAGCCCAGCCCAGGCAGCTGCTCGCTCACACCCCCACCAGTGGGAGCAGGGAGAGAATTGGAA
>VZRX01018382.1:238553-412382 GCA_013398075.1 Notiomystis cincta | reverse complement strand
AGTATTACCGAGAGACTGGCATTACTGCCAATGAGAAGTGCTGGACCTGGGATGATGTGAGTACCTTCTTTGCTGGGAAGAGCATTTCATGCTTTTGTTGAAGCAAATAGTTTCAGGTTTAGTTTAGTAAATACCACTTATTGTTCTCTCTGAGCCTGGCTGAAAACTTCAGCCTAGTAGTAGTGGGTTTTCTCTCTGCCCTTACCTTCACTGAGCTTTCTGTTGGATTTTTTGCTGTTGAAATACCAAATTGAAAATACTCCCTTGTTTCTTGAAACTCTTGAGATTCTTAACACATGCTTTTAATATGCTGGTCTTCTAGTAAAAAGTGTAGGTAAGTCTGCTTTACTGACATTCCTCTGTTTTCCAAGTGTTGATTGGGTAGGAAATTTTAATGGTCAAACCAGTTGTAATCCCCAGAAGCTTAACAAAATAGATAAACCTCACTTGTGGAAGTCTTTGTCTTGTATTTATTTAGAGATGGTGCCTGGCAGTGCTGCCCAGGGAAAAAACATTCCACCCTAACAGAAAAACTGGAAGTGTTGGAGGCAGGACTCATCCTCCTAGTGCATTATTTTTCCTCAGAGTGGCACTGAATGAAGCTTGATTTGATGTGTTAGCAAGTTAGAGATGAATCCTCCCAACTTGTGATGACTAACAGATGCTTTGCATCCAAAGTTATTTCATCTTGAATGTTACTCATTTGTCATTGTTGAACCACTGTCCTCATAAATTCTGGCTGCTTTTCCTGAAAGTGAAAATGAAGACAATGTCTTTCCTATTTAGTAATAGGAATTAAGTTGGGCTTTTTAGAACGTCTTCACAACCTTCACATAAGTACTTAGAGGGAGGAAAAGAAACAGGGTACTGTTGCTTCTGTATTAAATATTTTTACTGGAAATGGAATGATAAAATGAAGCAGAGATTTGAGGAGGGGATCATGTGGGTTGTGTTGGTCTTTTAAGTCTAGAAATTTTTATGCAGGTAGAATTTCTGTTTGTCATGGTTTCACCCCAGCCAGCAGCCCAGCCCAGGCAGCTGCTCGCTCACACCCCCACCAGTGGGAGCAGGGAGAGAATTGGAAGGGTTTGAGATGAAGACAGTTTAACAGGGAAAGCAAAAGCCACACACACAAGCAAAGCAAACCAAGGAATTAGTTCCCTGCTTCCCTTGGGCCCCCAGGTGTGCTTTCTGATGGTTTCTGTGACAATGCCTCAGGACTCGGTGTTCTTCCTGAGACAACTGGTGATTTGCATTTAATTCAGGAATGCTTTTATTGCACTTATTGTTACTAGATCATGAAATTGGAAATTGAAGAAATTGCAGCCCCAAGGTCATTTGTGTTTCTGTGGTGCGGCTCAGGCGAGGGTCTGGATCTCGGCCGAGTGGTAAGATGTTGTTTTAATTCAATTTATCAGGGACAGGCTTAAGAGTTTATTTTTATCTCTGACTTTCCCCTGTATAGAATTCTCAGCCCTAACTACTGAGGGATGTTTTGTTACCATGCTGGGGGATATGTGATTTTAAGTGGCATTAACTGTTTAGGTACTGTAAATGTCCAGATGAGTCATTGACTGTGTGAGGAAGCAGAATTCCATGGGGTCTTGCTTTTGATGCGTGCATGTTGACAGAGGAGCAGGTTGCCAAGTTACAACTTCTTTAACAGAAGTCTCAGTAGTTTTCTGCCAGAAATACTCATGCTAGGAGAAAGGTCCTACTGTTTCATAAATTGAGATACAATTGTCATCTTTCTGCATGCTAGGGAAACGCTGCTTGTCTTGGGATGCTGCACTAAGAATTCCCAATTGGCTCCTGCTGTGCTGAAACATTATTTAGTTTGAGCAGTGCTTGCCATGAAAACAATTCACAGACAACTGTTTAAGGGCAGCCTGTGGTTACTGGTCTGTTTGCCTTGGCTGTTTTTCGGTCTGAAGTTGGCCAGATAGATTGGGTTTGATCATAGACAGGCTTGTAGTAGTTGGACAGTCCTTGAATAAGAAAAGTCAAGTGCCTAAGTGAGTGTTGAGTTTGTGTGTAGTGAGATCTGTTTTACTTGTTGGCAACATTTAGTGCCTGCGCAAGTGGGGCTACAGAAGATGTGAGGACATTTGCTGGATTAAAACAAATAAGAACAACCCTGGCAAGACCAAGACTTTAGACCCTAAGGCTGTCTTCCAGAGAACCAAGGTAAGGGACTGGCTCACTCCTCCTCCGTTTCCATTCTGTCTCTCTGTGCTGATGACACACCCAGTGTTGGTGACAGGCTTGTGAGAAAGCCAACAGGAGGACTTCCAAGTTCTGTTCTGAAAGCACATTTTATGGAACTAAACTTAGCAATAGAATTTGGCTAAATTCCATATCAAAAGAAGTCTTTAAATTTGTAGATTTTAAATGAATGTTTTCATAAAAAATATCTGTAGAAGACTGGCTGTTGGTTCTAAATGCACACGATCAGGTGTGTGCCCAGAACTTGGACCACAGAGAGGTCTGGGGTAACCAGAGCTCAGACAGCCTCTCCTGCCTTCTTGGAGGTGGTTGTGTAGCACAAGTGGTAGAACAGGTTCAGCTTGGTTTAAACCAAACAGTTTTTTAAGATGCTTTGTGGAGGATGTGTATTGAAGGAGGTGCAGAGAAGAAAAAAAGTGTTCTGGTTTGAGACTCAAATATCTGTTTTTCAAAACTTAGAGAAATGTCAGTGGGACCCATAAATAGTTGGTTTGGGTGTATGTGAGTGTAACTGGCAGCTTTACTGAGTACAGAGAGCTGGTTGGCAATTTAGTCATTTCAAGTGTCAGCGAACCTAGGACTCCTTCTTCATTCATTACTCATTCCTTAGCATTAAACATCCTCAAGTCTGTCTCAAATTTGCCATTGTTAGGAGTATAAACTTCCCTTTAGGATCTCTGGAATCTTCCTTTGACTTGCATTTACATTAATCCGAAGTTTGTTTGAAAGTGTGTTGTATTAGTTATAAATATTTATAAGTATAACTATTGTGTGTTTATTGCATATAATACTGCAAATATGTGCAGTTTGCTCGGGAGGGCAAGGTTAAAACTAACACAGGAGGATTTGAGGGGACTTTGTGTCTTTGTTTAGCAAAGCAAAATAGTTTCTGGTATGGGAGGATTCTTCTGTTTATCAAGTGACAGTTGGGCTGAGGTCGCTGTTTGTGATAAACACTGAAAATGGAGTGAGTTTGCTCTGGCTAAACAAACACTGTTGGCACGCTCTGTTTGCCAGTGCTTTCAGCAGCAAATGCTCCTCTGTTCTGTTCTGTTCTGTTTGGCTGAGGCATCTCTCCACGGGTGCTTGGTGCTGTGCCACCTGTCACAGGTAGTTGTGAGTGACATGCCTGACGTACGGAAGTAAAATGTTTGGGATAGTTCTCCTAAGGACTGGATTGAGGAGGCTTGGCTCAGTGGGTGATTTGCTTAGCAGTATTCTGCCTTTCACTAAGGTAAATTCTGGGTCCAAACCCCTGTTGCATGAGTGCAGTACTATCTGCATAGATCTGACAGGTTTGATGTTGTGCCTTTCGTGTTTACCCACTAACTCTGCAAACCCTTTCCAAAATTTGGGAATGATTACATGCTCTTGTCTGCAACTGTTTCCTGAGCCATCTGGTGGCGCTTAGTGAGTCAGAGTGTTTGATCCTGAGGATCGTCGCTCAGCCAAGATTGATACTCCCAGAAACAGCTCTGAAATGAGTATGTAGGAGCCTCTTTTCATCCTGGAACAATTGTGGTGATTCCTCATTCATGGGTGCCACATATCACTCACTTAAATTGGTCTGTGGTGTTGTGGAAGGAAGGAAAGCAATGCATGTCACAACTCAAGAGCACTTCTAAGGCTGCTGAGCGGCCTGAGAGTGCACTGACAGTGTGATGGTGGTTGTGGGGTTTTGTGCAGTAGTATCTTCTAGAAAGGAACCTGAGGGGAGTTCTTAGGGCTACCTTATTAACAGAGGTACACTGTGGAAGGGTACATCTTCTTTCCACTGTCTGTTTTATGACTGAAAACTTTGAAAATTATTGTATGAACAAAGTTAGGGTCAGAGTGCTATGACAGCTGTTAATCACAATTAATAGCTATTCCTTTGCTCTGGCCATCACATTTTCCTCTTTTGCCTTGTGGAGACTTCCCAGCCTTTTCATTCTAAGGTTCTGTAATTGAAGAAGTCCAAACCTCTGACTTCAGCCTTGATTTGAGTTCTACCACCTCATAGTGTAGTTTATCAAGCTTCAGCTTCAAGTACTGCTCTGGTTTGTTCTCAGATGGCTCCTTTGGTAGCTCCAGCTTTTCTGCTCTAGTTCATGCTTCAGACTTTTCTCTCCTTCATGAGTGGGATGTACTGTGTGTAGAAGTGCCCTTGCTGACCTTGTGCCCAGCAGCCACAGCAGCAGGTGTGACAGGTGCCATCTCTGTGTGTGCAGGAGCACTGCCTCATGGGCATCAAGGGCACCGTGCGCCGCAGCACCGACGGCGACTTCATCCACGCCAACGTGGACATCGACCTCATCATCACGGAGGAGCCTGAAATCGGCAACATAGAGAAACCCGTGGAGATCTTTCACATTATTGAGCATTTCTGCCTCGGGCGGCGGCGGCTCCACCTCTTTGGGAGGGACAGCACAATTCGACCAGGTAACTGCTCTGTTGCTTTTGGCCAACAGTAGAATTCATTCCAGGGTCCTAAAGAGGTTTCCTGATCTGTGTCACAAGTCAGACAGCAGATCTCAAGGAGATCTCTCAGTCACAGAACTGTTGTTTGGAAAGTTTATGACAGCTATCATTTCTATAATTTTTTCAGAAGGAAGATTTTTGTTCACCAATGTTTTTGCCCACCCATGTGTTTAATTCATCAGTGAGCATAACAAAGTCCAGCTGAGATTCCTTTTCCCCCATATGTTTACACCTCTCAGAAAAGTGATTTCTTTCTCCAACTGATTTTCAGCCCCTGTGAGGTTAGTGCTGTTGCCAGTGTCTGAAGACCCAGTGTCTCACAGTGGGTGCTGCATCTGGCATGATGCAAAATGCAAGAAATACATGGATCAGGACACATTGTTCAGGTGTTCCCCAGTGCTGCTGTCAGTGGATTTTGTATGTCAGTGTCTCACAGAGTCGGGTTACTCTGGCTGAACTTCATTTTTAAAGACATTGTGGTGTAAGGACAAGTAGGAAGAAAGGGTAGGGGCTTGTGAAAGGACAGTGTGAATGTTGCCATAGCCACGTGTAATAAAAAACAAGGAAAAGGAAAATCAGCCCTTAGAAATACCCAACTGAAATCTTTGCAGCAACTCTAGAGGTGACTTTTCATTCCATTCAGTGCATCTGATGTGTTAGGTGAGTGCTTCTCCCTGTCACTTCAGTGTTCATTTACCGGGACAAGGACAGCAGTGGCCTTGAAGCCTGAACTTTGTGGTTGCTTCTGCTGACTGTGGTGTTGTTCCCCAGGCTGGCTGACGGTGGGACCCACCCTCACGAACAGCAACTTCAATGCGGAGACGTATTCCTCGTATTTCACGGCTCCCAACTCCCACCTGACCGGCTGCACCGAGGAGATCGAGAGGCTGCGGCCCAAGTCCCCGCCGCCCAAGTCCAAGTCCGACCGGGGCGGGGGTGCTCCCAGGGGAGGAGGAAGAGGAGGGACTTCGGCGGGACGGGGAGAGAGGGGCAGGGAGAGGAACAGAACCAACTTCCGCGGTGAGCGGGGTGGCTTCCGAGGGGGCCGTGGAGGGACCCACCGAGGAGGCTTCCCCACCCGCTGAGGAGGTGACGGCTGCTTCCCCCGGCCTGCGCCTTGCCTGGGAGTCTTTCCTGTAGTCTTGTTTTTCCTACAGTGACTTCCCTCTGGGCACTCAGGCTGGATGACTTTACCACTGGTTTTGGTGCGTACTGTTCCAGACAGTCGGCCCTGCAGTCTGGCACAGCCCCTCACTTGCCATGTCCCGCGTGGGCAGCACGGAACTCGGAGCAGAGGTCACCGGCCCTTCACACCACGGGCAGGGTGGAAATGACCCCTTGCTCTCCCCTTAGGAACCTTGCAAGGTGGAGACTTCCTTTTCAACTTCATTTTCTCCAAAACGTGGATTCCTCTTCCATCTTTGGAGGTTTGAGTTTGGACTGACTTGGATTAATATGGTGGAATAGCCATGAAGTGCAGTTCTGAATTGCATGGCCACAGCAATTGCTGTCTTATGGAAGAAAAAGTGCTGTGTCTGTATTGACACCTATTTTAACTTCTCTGAAACCAAGGAGCAAATGAAATAAATAGAATTCTATTTTTTCTTATTTGGTTTAAACTTCCCAAATTATTCCTGGGAATAGGAAAAGGTTAATTTTTAATTTGTGGTGAATATGCGCTCACCTTTCGTGTCAGTACTGGGGCGGGTGGGAATTCTGTGTAGTTGTGTGTTGTGCTTTCTGGAAAGCACCAAGGTGTGCATTTTATGTGCAGCCCAGAAGTTGTGCACAGCCTGGGTTGCTCCTTGAGTGGGGATTTTCCCCCAGGGTGTGTCCATAACCCCTTGTTCCATGGGAGGGAAGAGCAGTGTTGCTGCTGAGCAGTCCCAGTGACCTCGCAGGAGGGAGGATTGCACACAGGAGGTGCTGTGAGTGTGGCTTCCCAAAACTGATGGCCTGGTGACAGGGAACACTGATGGAACCGAGTGCTGCCTTTGCCTACAGGTGTTGCACACATTTGGGAATGGCTGTTGCTGATCCAGTGTGGAAAGACTCCCTTCCCTATGTACTGTGTCCGTGTTTAGCCAAACCACACCTCTGAGATTCTTGTGCAGTTCTTGGTGGGCTGAGCAAACCTGGCTTTTGATGTCTCGAGGTCTTAGGTGTGGACTTTGGAAAACTGGCGTTTGTCTCAATGTTTCTCTTGAAGACCAGCTCTTAAATAACTGTCCTGTAAAGTAGTGGATTATTAAACATGTTTATCAAAGCTGATGTTGAAATATCTTTCTTAATATTTTGTGGGCTTGTTCTCCTTGAGGTTTTGGAATTGCTTAGTGGTTTCCTCTGCACTGTTGGAGGCAGGAACTGTTCTTTTGGTGCATGGAATGTTGGCACAGAAGATTTTGAGGGGCTGGTGAACTCCCTGGCTTTGGTTAAATGCTCAGCAAGGGATTGCTGTAGTGCCACTGGAAATTGCCTGTTGTTTACAGCTTGATCCTTCCTCTGTCATATTTGCACATCTGGAGAGTGTCTGGATTTGGGGGAGTTTTAAAGGTGGTGTTCATCTTATCAGTGGAGACATCTGCCACAGGCTGTGTGGAGCAGCATCTGAGAGAAGGTAAATGCCATAGTTGGGACACTTTTTTTTGGTGATTTTTGCCCTGCTTGTATTGTTATTCAAAATGTAAAGACACTTAACCTTAGAACCACTGTTTTTGTGCCAGGGACAAATATTTTCTTGTTTTTCAATGAGTAGAAAACTTATTTCCATTTTCCCCTTCTAATGACATGCCCAGTGCTGGCAGTTCAGTGCATGGGCTGCTCTTAACACACATTTAGGCTACATGGAAGGTCACAAACAACTGGATCTGATGTGCTTCTGTATCAGTTTGCAGAAGCTGCAGTGCTGCTCAAGACTTCACTGACTGCAGAAAATAGTGGCAGGTGAGGGAGGTTTCTTGGCTCTTCCCCTCAGAGCAGAAATAGCTCAACTACTGTAAGAAAAAGGAGAAGAATAGTGCTGCAGCAAGTGTTAGATTAGAGCTGTCTGGATGGGCCACCTTTGCCAGCAAAGTGTGATGTCCATGTTGTTAATGAGCAACTGATAGGATGTTTTAATTTAGGTTAATGGGCAAGGAACTCCACCTCTGCACTTGTCCTGCATGAAGAACAGCACCTGTCCCTGCTCATCTGAAGGTGGCGTTTCAGCTGTGACAGACTGACAAAGGCAGTACAGGTAAGGCAGCAGTGCAGGGCTGAGTGCTCCCAAATCCATGTCCATGTGGGGACCAAGGTGAGACTCAGGAAGTACTGGAGTGAGACCCAGTCCCACACACCCATTATACAGGAAGAACACCAGGTTGTTTCCTGAGTCACTGGGATTTGGCCCATACAGAAAGTGGTGACTAGAGATGAAAAGCTTTTCATTGCATTAGGAGTTGTCAGTTAATTTCCCACTTGTAACAATTCCAGAGGAAGGGGAGGAGAAGGCTCAGAATC
Source organism: Notiomystis cincta (assembly GCA_013398075.1). Classification (NCBI taxonomy): domain Eukaryota; kingdom Metazoa; phylum Chordata; class Aves; order Passeriformes; family Notiomystidae; genus Notiomystis; species Notiomystis cincta. Next base: position 404,198 of record VZRX01018382.1, on the reverse strand, counting down.
ACTGAGTTGATGAGGATTTCATTTACCACGAGTAAATGAAGACTTAATTTGAGCATACTCTCCTGGAAGATAAAAAGCCTGATGAGTTTCTTCCTCTCCACTTTTATTAAATGCATAATGCCTCCAGTCTGATTTGGGGTACCTGGCTAGGTCTTGTCATGCCTTTCCATTCTGGAGGAGGCTCAGAGTGCCTGGACTCTCTTGGGCCCTGTGAATTCAGTGAAGGATTCAACACCTGCACTGACAAGGTACTCAGGATGCCTCAGCATTTGGCTTCAGAGGGAATTTCAGACCCCAGCCACCTGTAGATCGCTGTAAATCAGCCATCAGCTGGAGAATTCTGTGCACTCTCTGGCAGTGTTGGTTACAGGAAGCTGGCTGGGATGCTGGTGTGCTGTGCAGGTTGGCAGTCCATGCTCTCAGGGGGTCGAGGTTCTTCCCCAGCACCAGTTTGTTGTGCGTGTTCATAGGTGCTGAATACTTTGTTCAGGGGAGTGGAATCCAGGCTCCAAAGTAATGAGCAGTTTTGAGATGATCACAGAAGTTAACTGGCATTAACTAATGGAATTACTTTTAGAATATTCAGCTGGTTTTCTATGCCCTGCTATAGATTTTAATATCCGGAGTGCACCCTAAAAAAGGACACATGGACATTTCAAGCCTAGTACATCAAAAACATCCCTAAGTCTTGTGGCTTTATAAAGATACATTGAGTAATTTGAAAGTGACAGATAAATGAACCCACTGTTTCTGAATTGAGTAGAAAAGGGGTTTTCTCCTTGCAAAATTGCTGAAGTTGGTGGCAACTTCATTGCTCTAACTGAAATGGCAATTGTGTAATGGGCTGAATGTCAACTTAGTGTGGAAGAGAACTGCACTAATCCTTTTCCTAACAGGGTCATTCTCATGGGCTGAAAAGAAAGCAGTGGGCAAGTTCTGTGAAACAGTAATTCTGAGTATAATTACTGCATCAGTGAAAAAGGAGCAAAAAAGGCCTAATGACTGTAAATCTGAATTAAGTACTACACTCCTGCAGCTGTGGTGAAGCCAAGCACTGCACTTGCAGTATGTCTGTGGTACCTGCCACTGTCACGATTGCTGTCAACACGCGCCGCTTTCTCCACCGTGACGTCTTCCTGCAGGTAACACTGCCCAGGCAGGCCACAGCTCTGCCAGAATGAACAGCTGTGCCTTACCTGAGCTTGGTTCTGAACAGCCACTCTTTGGGACACTTTGCTCCACCTGGATCATATCTTCAGAAACACGCTGAAAATGCTGAGGCCATGTAAGCTGCCTATCTCGAGAGTCACAGCAGGAGAAGGTGACCTACAGTGTACTCACTGCTGGATGCATGGCCATAAAACCTCGGAGAACTTGAGATGTATGGAAGAATAAACACACACAGAGATTATATTTAATAATTGCTTATTTCTTTACACAAATGTTGCTGGTGTCATTTTACAAATGAAATGGCAACAAATACTTTTTACAGGGTAATGTCTACAGCTAAAAAGTGCTTGTCTTGGCAGCTGAATTCAGGCCGAGGACCCTTTTGTAAAAGAGACACTTATTTCAAGAGCTCTTGGTCAATGACAGGAACAGGACTGAATAGATAAGCTGTCGAACCAAAAAATTATGCATTTTGACTGCTTATTGTGGATATTAAATAATTAATACTAAGTAGCAATGCTAAAATGTTTAAAGGCACTTTTTTCTTTACTGAGGCTTAGCCTTACTTTTGAATATTTTTGGCTTTTTTTGAACACGAATCTTTTTTAATAATAGCTTTTCAAGTTTGGCAAAGTTCAAACCTCATCTTCAGAGGCATTGGTCCTCGAGACAAGAGAGACTGATGAAGTATCTGAGGTAAACAGCTGTTCCAAAGGCTCTGGCTTTCCAAATTCTACCTTCAGTATTGATATCAGCAAAGGCTTGTTTTTCAAAGCAGTGACCATTGATTAAATCAGTCATGGGAGAGGAGGTCACTGTAACAGAACTGGTATTAAACAAGAGGCTTTATAGCACCACAAATAACCTTTGGTTAATGTGTCAACTGTCTCACAGTTGATCTGCCACTGAAATTTAAAGGGACAGATTTTTCTGAGTTGTGTTGGGAATATTCCAGTTAGCAAATGTACTAAATAAAGCCTAACCTGTGCAATTTTGAAAATGTAATTAAATAGTATACTAAACTAATTGCTGCCCCCAAGAGGACAGAATTGTACCATAATAGTGTGACATTATCTGCCAAAGGTGGCAAAAGGATTGTTTGATTACTCTTCTTCCTGTGATCACTGTTGTTGTTACATTTTCTCAAGTCCAGTTATAAAACTGAGGCATTTCAGCCTCCTGGATAACCCTGGCTGTGGAAGGCTCCTGGAGCTGTGCTTCTGTAGAAAGTAAAACTTGTCCCTTCTAGGAAAAAAAGGATTTACTTTACAGAGATTTGCTTCACAGGAAGGACTTCGAAATCCTTCAAGTTGAACTACATGTTTACTGCCAATCTGATTCAACTCTATCTCCTCACTTAGAAAAAGAAGTGTTTTGTCTTTTTTTCCTCCTCTGTACAGATTCTGATCATCTTTCCCAGCTCTGGTATGACTTATGACTAGCAAAAGAAATATTTGAGAGTTTTCTAAGTTGTCTTTTAAGAAATGTATACCATATATGCTCTTAAGCATTGGCAGTCTGAAATCTGGCAATTCATGTAGAGAGAGAGAGTCAGGACTTCCAGAAGATTAATACCTGAGTGCAGAACTTCCTATTCTACAGCTTAAGAAGTAAGCAAAATACTCAGGGAGAGGTGGGATCAAATGAAGCTGTACAAGAAGAGCACAGAAAAGGGTCAGTAAAGCACAGCAGAAGGCCTGGGTCTGGTGGAGCTGTGGGCCAGCCTTCAGGCACCAAAAACTGTCCCTTCTGCAAAGGCAAAAAGGAACTGACCATTTTACTTGAGTTGCCTTAACTGAGCAGCTGGCTGATCTCTTTGTGAATGCACACGAGGAAATCCACGTACGAGGCTCCTCCATAAACACTCTTGTCTTCCACTAGGAACTGGCGGAAAAGCATCTCTGGCTGCTCCCGTTGCTTCACTACCAGCAGCTGGAAAGGTAAGAGATACAGACAGATATTTTTAGGATACAGTCACACTAGATGGCAGCACATTTTCCTATGTCTCTCAGTGGAAGCTCTTGAGGTGGGGAAAACCCCCAAAACTAACAGATCTCCACACTGCAGAAGCTGTAGAGACCAATGTGAATTGAGGACTGCAGAATAAAATGGGTACCTTTCAGACCTGATTACCTTTGAAAAGGAGTTCTGATTGGGAATTAAGCACATTTGAGATGCCTGTGCCTACAAATCATGCTGGAACTCACTGATGTGCAGGAAGAAGCCCGATACCTAAAAAACCTTTTACAGCCACTGCTAAGTTTTGGCAAAGCCTGGAGTGTTCCTTTAGATAAGTATGAGGAATGAGTTGAGGTAGAAAGCAGTTACCTTCATAGTGTGGGGCCTTTGGCTCTGGATTTGCTCCAGGATATGCTTCAGTTTCTTAGAAAATGGATTGTCCAGGTCAGGCAGGGATGTCTGTTGGAAGGAAAGCAGGTTGTTACAGTCCAGTCACATCTCTAACCAAGACTAGCTGCTGCTGGTGATGTTATAAGGTACTGCAGATTTCACACTAAACCAGGAAGCTCTATCTCTTTCACTGAAAGGTCTCATCTTGAGGACTCACTTAGCAGTTTAAAATAATGACTATATGAAAATGCATCACCAGGAGAAACTTAGCCATTGCAAAGTATTTTGTTCTAATTTTAGCAATACGCATTTGAAAGGACTTTAATATCTGCAACAAAGTTTAAGAAGATTAAAAAAGTTGTGAAAGCTTCTGTCCTCTTAGTGTTCAAAGTGCTAAGTTTTATGTAACTTAAAGCACTTCTGGTGTCTAAACACCTTCTGCTGGTCACCTGTTCCTATTCTTAAGGCTAAAGGATGAAAAAGACCTCACTTGTTTCTCTGATTAGCACCTGGTCTCGCTAAATCCTCAATTCTTAGTCTGCATCTACTCACGGCCTCAGTGCTGATGTGTGCGAAGGATGGCACGTTGAAAAGCCCTTGGATGAGCTCTGGGGACACACTGGCTCCCAGCCACAGGAACATGCTCAGCCCATTGGCCAGCAGGAAGGCCCCTCCCTCGGAGAGGCGCTCCTCGGAGCAGCGCACGGCGGCTGGGACAGCGTCACTCTTCAGATCCAGGCTGTGCTGTGGGGCAAAAGACACAAGAGCTGTAGAATTGACTTGAAAAGTAACTACTGAAAGGCTTGGTACATCTCAGTGGTTCCTCTCCAGGTGAGAGAGGCTGGAAATGAAAGTGAAAATGCCCCACTGACTCACAATTGGCAGCAGCAGAGGGTAGAAGAAGAGCTGTGTGTCGGCCACGCCCATGGCCATGACCAGCTGCCGGTGGAAAGCTCTCTCGTCTGTTGGGATCTCAGGCCTGCCGGCCAGCACAGAGCTCTTCAACAGGCAGTTCATGTACACGGGCAGCACCTTCATCGTGTCTGGCAGGATCAGCTGAGAAAACAACACAGAATTTAACAAGAATCCAACAGAAATTACTCACTCTATAAGCTGTAGCTGCTGTCATCTCCCCATAGCCCTGCTAATTTTTGGGGCGCTCTCTGAAGAACTAAGGAGAGAAATAGTGGTCCACAGTAAGTGGCTCTGGTTTTGTTTGATGTATTTGGGCCTCACCAACAATGAACAATTCACTGCCCAGGCTTGTGGTTACTGGCAGCACTGCTGGGATGGAAAAGCCTGAGTCTTTCTTTGAGTTGAATCACTAAGATGTGACTGAATAAATTAAATGGAAACAAATCAGTCACTCTGCTTTGTCAAAACTTAGAATACTGCAACCATCTATAACAACATAACAACATAACAATTAAAAATGAAAGCTTTGTGAGTCAGTGCGTAATTCCAGCAGGAAGAAAAAAAGCTGGCTTGAGCTCCTGTGTGTGAATATGGGCATCAGTTTCATCAATGGCATTGCCTTTTGTTCCAGAACAACAGTTTCTGTGTGCTCTAAGTGCCACCACTGAATCCCACCTGTCATTAAATGTACTTGAAAGAGAAGGACAAGTCTGTCCTGAAATTGTCCTTTCTGCCTCTGCTGATGTTGCAGGGTGGTCGTTCACTTGTGGCAAAGCCTGGGTAGGTAGGACTGGGTGTGGGTTTTACCTGGCTGACAGCTGCTGGGCTGGCACAATTCTTCTTGTAGCAGGCCAGCATGTGAGCAGTCTGGTTCATCAGGATGTCCCTGACTGTCTTCAGGGGCTGGCTCAGAATGGCTTTAAAAGCTACAGAAAAAGAATAAAAGTGTGTGTTTAAAAAGACACTCTCTCAAAGTATCTTTGCTGCTAGTTTTGAATTCTACAGACCTGAGGGCTGGGGCTGCTTTTTAGTCTCTTCTACAGACCCCCAACACTGCAGAAAGATGTCCATTGCCACTTACTGTGCCTGCCCAGTTCTGTGCACTACCTACACACAAGTATTACTTTTATGGCAGTTTGTCTAAAATAGGTAATTATTTGCCTTTTCAATTTCATAATACTTCAGGAATTGCTCAGGCATGGAGCAGAAAGTTATAAAAAATGATTTCCCACTAGATAATCACTTCAGCCTCCTTCCCTTCCCCTTCATCCACACCAAAGCGAACAAAGGAAACAAAACTGGTCTGTTGCAACTGTACCTGACTTTGCAAAGAAGTTGATAAGTGCGTCAGTCTCACAGGTCCTGTAGACATTGGCTAACTGGGAGCTGCAGTTCAAACCCAAGTTGTGTATGCGGATTCGCCTCTGCCCGCTCATCGATGTGTACAGGACCGCACACTGCAACAGAGGCACAAGGGGTCAGCACTGGGGCCACCCTCCGCGCACAGAGGGCAGACCACGCCTCCTGCTGGCAGCTGTGGCACCAGCGAACCTGTGCTTCTCAGGGGTGTCTACCAGACATTATAAAGTAAGTTACTTGTATTAACGTTATAAAAAGTCCTACACTCTGTAGAGTGGGGAGGGAGGTTTAGCAATAGGGAACTGCTCTTCAATAGAGAGATCACAAGGGATGCCACAGCAATAACAACTGCTGTATAAGTAGCAATGAACCTCTTACTCCAAATAAACTTATTTACAGTGAAATGGAAAAAATGCACAGCTGATGAGGTCTCTAAGTGTTTAGAAAGCATTTGGGTACCCCTGAATAGAATATGCAGCACAGAGGTAGAGGAATACACCTTTTACTAGTGGTGTTATGGCATAAGAGTCTGTGCAAGTTGTGCCTTGTTCCCATCATTCCTACACCATCATTTCTTCTCTGCTCTGGCTGCAGAAGCTCTTGTTCACCATTTTATGGTATGGCATGAATTAGGGGTTTTTACCTGAATTAAGGCCCCTGTGTCTTCATTCAGTTTGTCATCATGTTTGAACTCCACTGTCACTGCTTTGTCACAGTCAATTGCTGCCATCTCCACATCGGTGGTGTTGTTCATGTAAATCGCCCCTAGGAAGTCTGTAGCCCTGAAGCCTGCAGCCAGATTAAAACAGAGCACTTCATTTAAAAATGGCAAATTAAATTGGCGTCACTTAGTGAAGCAGGAGCCATTTTCCCTCAGGGCTTTACAGCCTCACGAGCCCCAACAACTGTCCTTGCTAACAGCATTTGTGAGAGGTGGAGAAAGGGAAAAGCTGTGACTTGGACACCCAGAGCTTCTGCACTGCTAGCTTGGCCTCTTTGGGTGTGTCCCTTTCTCTAATACTTGCATTTGAGCTAAGAATGAATGAAAGAAGCTGGATAGACACAGGAATGTCATTTGAGTAAGAAAATGAAGGCACAGGTCAGTGATCAGCAGCAACACCTTTTTATACAACTTCCTTGCAGTCTATGCTGTGAGCAGAGTGAGCAGAAGCCTTCCCCAGACGTGAAAATCAGTCATTAAGGAGGCATGTAGAGGAAGGACGTGTGTATGTATACAAGTAACAATATATATGAACACAGCCATGCATTTTATCAGTCTAGTCAATTAATTTTCAAGAGGTACATAAACCTCTTGAAAAATGAAATGAAACCAGCCTGATCTTACAAGTGATTTGCATGGCACTGTGTTATTTAAATTCATTCCCATGGGTCCTATTACCTGTACTCGTCCGAACTCTCATTGTTGCATCAAATCCCATCTTTTTTTGGATATCCTTCCTGAGGTCACTTAAGAACTGGGGGCTGTCAGCATCAAGCTGCAAACACAAAGCAGAATGTTCAGAGGTTCAACACCAAAGGGCAGCAGCACAGCAGTGGCCCAACACTCCCTCCCAAGATCCCCATCTCCCCCCAGCAAACCTGATCATGTTTAACAGCTCTGGAGTCCTTTAAAAAGGATTTCAAATGTGGATTGTTGTTACCAGAATCAGGTATATATGCAAGTGTCATCACTCATCACTAGGCTTGGATATTAACTGGACATTCCTGCACTTTACCTTTCAGCAAAATTTTAGGATGCCAATCAGCTTATTACTACTTCAAGATAGAAACTTGAGCCTGACTTGCCATTTCTAAGTTTGAATTTTATCCCCTGGAACTGATAACCAGGTTTTCCAGACTCACTCTGCTTTTAAGTTCAATGTCCAAGCTCATATTGAAATGAGATGAAAAACAACAGCAACCTCCCAGCTGTTACTATCTGAAAGGCAGGAAACCTGCCCCACTTACCTGGAAATTGTTGTATTTGTACAGTGTTCCACCAGTGTGCATTGTGACAAGGCCCATGGAGGCTACATCCACATACTGATTTGGGAAGAGGAACAAATTCACACAGCAGCCATTGGCCACACAATCCTTGGCTAAGGCCTCATAATTTCCCTGGGGCTGGAAGAGGGTCTGCACAGGAATAAAAAATAAGAGTGCCATCACATTAGATATTGATCACAACCCAAAGGGCCAGATGAAGACAAAAGGATGAAGTGGAAGTTTGAAGTGAGGCATGGCTACTATCAAAAACATGCTTCCCTCGCCCATGGATGCAGAGAACACCTCAGTATGTTCTTGGAGAACCCCTTACAACAGAGACACTGTATAACCAAACGCTTCTGTGTAAAAGTAAATGAAAGAAGAGAAATGTTAGAGAAATGCAGTGTAACAGCAGTCCCCTCTTAGCTCAGAGCACAAAGTACCTTTTCCTTATCTGTACTGAGCAGTTTTTTGTCATCTCTGTTCTTCAGCTTCCCCGGTGCTTCGGCAGTGGGCAGTGAGGAGTGGAAGATGAAGAGTTTCCCAGCACACTCTGCAGCCTGTGCCAAAGACAGCAGCACTTGGTTACTGCAGGGTTACCAAGCCCGGGCGCTCAGAGAGCACTGGGCACTCCTGCAGCTCCTCGGGGGTACAGGATCCATTTCCAGGCTCAGTCCCCGATGGAATGAGCCCCAGACAAACGGGGCTTCCATGTCAGTAAGCAGCAGCCAGCACACAGGTTTGCTGCCTGAGGCATTCTGACAGCACTTGCTCCAGAGGCAGAGGAGGAGTGCCTCTCTGGGAGACTTTCCAGTGGGATACAAGCATCAGGCAGCAAAGTACAAACCCTCAAACCGGACCGAATTAAAAGGAAATGCTGTTCAACAGGAAAAGTCACTTTGGGCACACTGCTGCCTGTACGTTTTTACAGATGGGTCACAGTTCCATCCCTGTAGCAGATCCCACAGAGAACTCTACACTGCCAAGCTGCAGACACAAATCAGAAGTCTCGATGTTCCCGGGACATCCCACCTTCCACACAAGCTGTGCCATTCCTCTGGGAAAGCACAAGTGTCTCTGCTAAGGCACCAACACAACTGAAGCAGCACCTGGCCTTCAAAGAGCTGAACTGCACCCCGAATATTGCAAGAACGGTCGCTTTTGATCACCAGTGCCAATCTCTTCAGCTCCTGGGCAGCCTTCTGCTGAAGACTGAAAGACTTCCCAAAAACACCTGTTTGTCCTGATATGCATCAGGAATTACTGATACCGGTTTGACAAAATTTCTAAAATATACGCATTATTAACACAATCCATTTATTCTTTTTAGACAAGAACTGTTTTCTTGAGCAAAGGCATATGCAGATGAATATCTCACAGGGAAAATCCTTATAAAATTGTAACTTAGAAATACTGAACTGAATAAAAATCTTATTTAAGAGCTGCTTTCTTATGTAGCCATCATCAATGGAAAATTACAATTATGGCCCTTAAATTTGTTTTTTAGAAGTTAAGTGTTAAGAAAAAGCATTCAGATGTGCTTTGCACACATATCTGCTAGTAGTATGAATAAAAACAAGAAAGCAGGCATTGAATCAATATATAAGAAACAGATTTGAGGAATGTTAGTTTTTATTTTGACAAATTCATGTTCTCAAAGTTCATGCTTTACTCATACAAAGCCCACAGATAAATCAACCATTTTAAAGCACCACTGGCTGTGCTCTGCCTCTACAAATCTTGTGGTGAACCAGGGTGGTGTGCATTTAACTGGCAATGCTTCATGGGAATGTCAGCACTTCAGGGGATGTCCTGGACATACAGAAAGCAACTGGGAAGCACCTTGGCCTGTGGATTCCCTGCCAGCTGTGTCCAGGCTCAGAGAACTTGCCAGTTAAATGAAAACCCTCCAGCCACAGCCTGATTTGGTCACAGACAGTCAGTCATAAATATCCTGTTTTGCACAACAAGTTTTGCAGAAGCAAGAGAATAACCAGAGCTAAGTCTGATGTTATTATCATTATACTGACTTTCCTGCCCTTCACACATGTAAGGGCTGGGTATCTGTGCAAACACAAGAGTATTGATTTGTTCAGTTGTGGTAACTAAACACGTCTTTATTTCTCTTAAACGCTGAACAAGAAACTGACTCCTGCTCCTCATTTTCTCCTAAACATCCCTCCTACATGGAATAGACTCTAGGGACTGGTTTCCCTCAATAAGGACATCTGGGAACAGATGTTATGCTTGTCAGTTCTTATTTTGACTTATTTTGAAGGTACGTTAGGATAACAGAACATTAGTGCTGGAAACAATCAGTGACCATTTTGCCCTAATTTCCCATTGTGATGGGACTGGTTTTTAGCAAACCTGATTTCAAGCTGCTTCTCTGCCAGAGAAGAATGTTCTAACCTTTAGTGCCTCCATGCCAGCCTGGATAACAGGAGCGAAGATGGTCTCACTCTCATTTGTGTCTGCAAACAGCTCTGGAATCTGGTCCAACAAGCTATGAAAGAGAAAGGGTCAGTGTCTCAATGGGTCAGTGTAGGGTAATCCCCAAACACACCTTCTAACATACCAAGTCTTCACACAGCAAGATGTTTATCCTGCAAATTTATAGTGCAAAAAATAATACAAATTTTCCTCGCTCAATTTCTTAGGAATAAGCCAGAATAAAAGAAAATATGCATTTTTTAATTCTCTGAGACACATTTTTTCAAAGTTTGTAACCTAAAGGAAGGTGTAATAAATAAAAAATAGCTACCCATTAAGTAGTTCTGGTGTGCTGTAAGGACTTCAGAGTCCTAAGATCACATCCAGGTGCACATCATGTGCATTCCAAGAGGGAAAACACAACATGAGCTCAGAGCCACACCCTCTCCCAGTCCTGAGGCAGCAGAGCTGGAGGTGGTTTACACCTGGCCTACACACACTTTCCAGTTAAGCACCAGGCCCTGTGGCTATTGCTTTTTCTTTGCCTCACACAGGGCTTGAAGCATCTGGTGGCTTCTGAAGTATTTCAATAGATGGCTGTGTGCCCCAAACCCCTACTGACTAAAAGGCATAATGCACATCATAAGCATTCCCAGCTTACTCTCAGGAAGTGTAATTGTACTTTACTTGGTAACGACTGATCGGGATTCCTCGAAGTCAACAAGGAAACCATCCAGCAAGGGAACAAAAACTTCTGCCACATCTGTGACCACCATCATCTGAGGCTGAGCTAAGCTGCTTTTTACATTGAAGAAGTGAAGGACCTTGTTATAAGTGACAAAACCAACTCGAATTGCTGAGGATTCTTCTTGTTCCTCCCTGTAGGAAAAACAAAACCCAACTGGTTAAAATTCTGAAATCCTGACCTTGCAATTAAAGGATTCCTTTGACATGCAAGGCTGCTCTCTGATCATTATCTGTACTGGGAACAACAAGCAAACAACAACCAAGCAGATGTAATGGCCTCAATCTTAGCCTTAGGTCAAATTCAAACAACCCAATAAAATCAACTGCTCTATTGTTTACTTAAAAAAAAAAAGTTATAAATTTCCTTCAACCCTATCAACGGTGCATCCCATTCAAACAGTCAAAAATCTCAAAGATAAAGAATAAACTATGCTGACATCATAACATGGGAAAGAGAGAACAGGACAATTAGTTATGGAGCTTGATGAGGACAAAGTACTACACATACAGCACTTTCCTACTTCAAAGAGAAGCATCCACATCATCCCAGTCCCAAAGGTGTTACACAGCAGGACCTTTATTCCAGATATTGCTCTTACCAGTGTCAGTCTGCACTGCCCCACTTCAGCCAAGTTCTATCATTGTTTTAAAGATTTAAACTGCCAATTGCCTCTATAGCTCACACACTATTTAGTTCTTTTTAAATTGTCACAAGGAGAAACCTGACTCATACGCACAGAAATGCATTTAAAATGCTTTATGGTTTTTATTTTTAATCATGTATCTAAAAATCATAATTGCACAACTCATTATCTGATTTTCTGATAAGCACATTTCTCATTATTTCTCAAAACACAGTCAGGGAGGGGGTTCTGGTTTGGAACACAGGTTTGAAAACATCTGCCCTAAAATTTCAGCAAGCAAAGCCTTGTTGTGGCACAGACTTCTTTGGTACCCCAAGTCCTTCCTCTCAAAGATACAAGCTCAAGGAGAATTCCCTGGAGAGGGCTTCTCCCTCAATGTGGGAACAGCAGAATATTTCTGCAGATGTCCTCATCCAGCAACAGAAAATGAACAGTGACCTCTGTGTCTAAGCAACATAATAAAATTTTCACCACAAAATTTGGTGAAATGCCATATGTTTGTCTTCTTTAAAATTAATATTGTTTAAGCCAACAGACAAATTTTAGGAAACTTCTTTTTTTTTTTTTTATTTTTTTCAGTGGACATGAAAACTTTGGCCCAAATTATTTCACAACAGATCTCACAGAGTGCTGTGAGAAGGATGAGTATGTTTCTTTTGTGATATGGATACACTTGCTTTCATTCCTGCTCTACTTGCCCTATTCAAGTTTCCAAACTGCCAAATGCTTTTTGTTACTCCACTAGTGTCTCTTATTTTCTTCAGTCATGACCAATCCTGATGGAAAGCTCTGAGATATGTTCAGGATAATATCAACCACTTGTGTCTCCAGTGTAATCTTCAGTGAAAAACTACTTGAGAGATGGCCTTACATGGGCATCTGATAAAGAAACCCCCACCCTGAACTGGAATTTCTTTCCGGCACAGGGATCCCAGAAGGACACAGGAAAAAAGATTTTTAACTTATCCCAGATTGTCCCAAGGATGTCATCTCCCAGCCTTCCTCACACTGCTCTCTTCATTTCTTAAGTCTGTTCTCTCTCTGCAAGCATTGTTATTTGGAATGCATTTTCTTGTCAGATGTTTCTTTTTATATGGCTTTATATGTAGACAAGAAACATCCTGTCTTTAAGTCTTTCACTGCTCTCATTTCACTAGGTGTCTGTGTTATTTAAACTCTATTGAAAACTACACTGATACACTAAAACCTGTACTAAACCCCACTAAAATAATCCACTACCAATAATACTGACCAGTACTAACACTACTGCTGTGTGTTTCATGCTCACAAAGCATTTTTGCTCTATTTCATAAAAAGGTTGTTGCCTACAAGATCTTTTCTCCTCTCAGATATAAAGCAGGACAGAGAAGTCTCAGAGTGCAGCAAGAACCTTTAAAAGTTTTGCTAATTATCAGTAAGAGCTAAAGATACAAGCCACCAACACCACGGCTTTACAAACACACTACTCTCGAGGATTCAGTTTGGGGTATTCCCCTGTTTAATTCAAGAGAAAAGCAGGACTGCAGTGAACACAACTGCAGCAAGTGAAGTCAGAGCTGTGACTGAGCTGATAACACCACTAGAGTTCACTGCAAGAAAGGAAAAGAGTGCAAGCTCCACATGCATCGGCATAGCAGATTCTTTCTGTTCATACAGTAAGCCCAGGCATCCAAGTGTTAGAACTGCCAGCAGTGTTAAAAATTAGCATTTGGTTACTATCAATCAAAAAATTCCTGTACTGGAAATGTTGATGTTTTCCACAGCTTGGTTTGCCTTCCAGCATGCAAAGCTGCATGCAGTGTAGGGAGTTAAGCCATGCACACTCATGTCTCTACCTTGGAAGTTTGTCTAGCAGAGTCTTCAGTTCATCACATATGAGTTTCACTAGGCCACTCTTTATGTTTCTGTATGACACATCAATCATGAAGATAAAAGCTGGTGGATTTGGAGGCTTCTTGTCCTGCACAGAAAAAAAAAGACCATTCACAAGGAAAATTAGAGAGTGTCCTGTTATGAGGAAAAAATTCAGAGGTGGGACCATAAGGCAATGTAAATACAGTGTTCAGTTGTCTGAAATATCCTGTGAATCATAAACAGCAACTACTGCAGAGAGCTGACGTGTACTGGGTAAAGTCCAGCCCTGGAATAAAACATCCCTGGAAAACTGCATCCTAATGGAATAAAATATCTAAAGGGTAACAGTTCATCAGATAAAATGAAGCACAAACTTTTCTGCTGGAACTTAAGTGTTTAAACAAATTTGTCTTTTGGCTTTTTTTCTGTAGCCCTGCTTTCCTTTGGGAGTTTCTCTTATCCACAGCATAAGTGGCATACAAATTGTGCATACACTACTGACACAAATTTCTGTAGGTAATAAAAATTAAGAGGAAGGTTTGCTTAAAAAAAAAGTAATGCCAAGACACGTACCTGGGATGTTAATATGAAATGAACAGAGCAAGAGTAAACATCACACTCCCTAAAATGAGTTATCCTAATTCCCATTAAATGAGTAGTAGTCATTATTTGGTGTCAAATTCAAGAGAGCTTTTTCATTACACTGTTCCACTGTCTTCATATAGAATTCTGACCTCTTAAAACAAATTATACATATTAAACTAAACTCTAGAAAAATTCCACTTAGGAAAAATTAATCTAACTCTTGAATTATGACTTATCCTTAGTCCCTGGCAAATTTTAAACTAAACTAAACATTATATCCTTGATCACTCCTTTGACTCATGGAAACCAGGGTTAATTCCAGGGCACCAAAACCAGGCAGTATTTTTCAAAGCTGTTCTGTTTACTGTACTAGGATTCTCGTTTCAGAAACTGCACCAAAAACTGCTTCTAAACCTTTGTATGAGATCAGGATTTAGAAGGAATCTCTGCCTGAGTTCTGACAAATACATGGCAGAAACGAGGACTTGTGCTCTCACCACATCCGCTTAGCAGGAGTGCAATAATGCAAAGCAGCTGGCATTTGTTAACATTTTTTGTAGCTGTTCATCCTTGTCATTTGATAAGCACAAAAGGAAATGACTTCTCAGTTCTGGGCTTGAACTGGATTTATAAAAGAAGGGAACCTCTGCAACGTGGAGCCAAATGAAAAGTGAATTACAAAATACTGCTAACTTCTGTAACATTTAATGACTTCGCATTTTCAGTGCAGAGTGTTATTCTGTAAGAGATTTTTTATTGTAACACTGCAGTGAGTCTGTGGATGCATCTTTGTAACAAGCAGGCAGACCACACTGGATGACTCCTCAAGGAAACTCCCTGATTTAAAGTTCCCTGGCAGAAGTTGAGGCTTCAGAATTTGATGGATGTACACTGAGTGTCCTACACTATTTGTGCAACACCTCACCACAATGCTCTCCTGTTTTGGGGTTTAACCCAGGTTTCAATCAAATCCTATAGGTTATCTCAGAGATCTCACTGGATTTGGGAACAGTGCTCTAGTGAGCAAGCAGAATTGAACCTTTTCCACTTCTTCATACCAGCAATACTTTGATGGTCTGATGAAGTTACTGGTAGCTACTTGAATATTTTGTAGGACCCAGCTGCCTTTTCCAACTTTATCATGGCCTCAGCTCTACTCATGGGAAGAAAATTCTGCCACATTCCAGCAAGAACAGAAAAAATATGTCTGTGCTGAAGTCAGATGAAGTCACACTTGCAGTTTTGTAAAATGAGCTGAAGTTTGAAAAGATTAAGTAATTTATGCTTTCAGGAGTATCAAATACAGTTCTGTAATAAAACCAACTACAAATATTTAGCGTAACATGAGTGGGCTCTGGATTGAGTTCTTCAGTGAGTTGATATTAGGAGAGAGAACCAATTTCACTCTGACTTACTGGTCAGAATACTAAGAAGATTCTTGCCAGTAACAGATTACAAGGTCAAATTGCCTTGCTAAGGTTTTGGGTATTGACAAGGCAATTGAGGCATGTGCCTGGCTTCAAAATCAGCAGAATACATTCATCTAAAATGCAACTATGCACCAGAATTTCAAGGATATCCCCTGAGCAGTGCAACATGCCTCACTGAAAAGACTGGTGATCCATGATTTTGTTGCACTGCTCGTTATTCTCACTTGCTTGTCTCACACTGCAGCACGAAGGAACAGAACACTGTATTCTCCACGCCTCTCCATATTTCCTAGGGTGTTTCTGGGGACTCACATGCAGCTTACAAGTGCATTTGCTCGGAGGAGTTTTTGTTTTAAGCACACTGGTGTGCACAGTGGCAGCACTCACCCGGCAATAATCCGCAGTAGCCACGTATTCGTAGGACCCCAGGGACAGCTCAGGCCTTTCATAGTGGTCTATCCGTTGGCCCACGTGGTCCAGGTGTTGAAAGAAGAACGGGGGCACTACAAGGCAACACAAGAACAGGAAAAAAATGTTTCTAATTGGGCAAGGAGGGCAACAACACAACAAATTCTTTCAGCAGATGTGATATACCCCAAAGCAGTAAGAAATCAATTTTTCGGGGGTTTGCACAACACTTTACACAGGGGCACTCTTATGGTTCCTCAATGAATACATATTCAGAATGCTTATTTTTCACATTTTGCCTGTAAAAGTGCACGTGTGTGTGAGTGAGGGGAATACCAACCTGGTTTCTTAGCCATTTTTAGTCCTTATCAAAGGTTTTTTATTTTACAGTGCTTTCTGACTTGGCTAAAAGACACTGTAGTAATACCAGCATGATTTAAAATGATACTGCAATTTAAATGTCTTTCTTAAAGTGTTCCCAGTGCATCTAAATTTCCCTTTATGAGAGTTTAAATTGTTAACAAACTATGAAATTTATTATCTGCTACGCCTGCACAAACATTAGAGCTCCAGGCAGCAGAGCAGTTGGACTGAGTTTGACAAGGTTCACGTTTCAGAGTTGAAAAGATGACTGTATTAGGGAAAGCACTATACCCCTGTGATCCAGCTGAGGAAATCCAGCTTGATACAAATGTCTAGAAAGGCTAGTTCTGGCAAAGATTTGGGATTCCGCCAAGAGCACAAGAACAGTTATGAGTCACATGCAGCACACTTGAACAAATATGGCATGGTATCTTCTGTGAACACCAACACTTGTCACAGTAAGATTAATAGCTTATTTAACCATTGCACCCACAGTCATGCACAGGATGAAGCTAACATGGGTCTAAATATTTGCATCTTGCTGTGTATATGCATTTCTTAGAGAAATTAATGCTTTCTTTCAGCACAAAAATTGCTTTCAATTAACAACACAAGCAGTTTTGTATCCTATGTTGTCATAAAATTTTTAAAATAAAGTTTTGATCATAGCAGACTGGACTTCATGAGTCAGCATTATTTTTCATACTTTTTTTTAAACTGTACTGAACAAATGTTTCCCTCTACTATTCTTGGGAAGTGATTTTTTAAAAAAATATTTTATTTGTGAAACAAGCCTAGTTCCTGCATCTCCCTAAACTATTCTTGAGCAAGTCAAGAACATCATTTTAAGGATACAGTTTCTTTTTAGACTTATATGTATCCCAGCTTAGAGAAACATCACTTACCATCATTTATACAGTTACAAAATCCACACTGGTACCTCCTGCCCCCTTCAATGAACTGCATGAAGGGACACATGTAAGCTTTGCAGCGGTTGCACCGGATGGGTCCAGTCTCCCCGTGGTTTACAAGATAAAGAGGTGTCTGGAGGGGAAGAGGGACACAGAGTGATGTAAACATGAGAGCAAGGAGAGCTACAAAGAGTTAATTCACATTTAACTCCTGGTAGAGACCACCTGATTGAGAGATCATTTATTGTTCAGCACTCACAAAATACGTTGAGCCCCAGAGATCCCCTCAGGAGCTAAATCCACAAGTTCACTGGGCTGTATTCTGATGTGTCAGAAAAAGAATAAGGATTCAGACCAAAACCCTACACCGTTTTGCAAGCATTGGAAGTTCAGGGCTCCAGGCTGATTTTTTCCAGCAAAGGGTCATTTTTAGAGCTCACTAAGAGGTATCTGCTGGAGTCAGGTCTTTTGGCTTCTCTGTCAGATCGAGCTTTTCCAGAAGAAATCTGCTGCTGCTTGTCAATTGCAAAAGGGTATTTGCTGAGAAAGCTTCTAATCCTTTGTCCTAAATGCTGCCTCCCCTGCTACACTCCAGTTTAAGTGATTGCAGGGTCACCAGCTAGAGGGGGAGATTTAGGAGAAATACCAATATTTATTGAAGGAAAGTACATACAGCAAACAAGTACAGTACCTCAAGCACTTGTCAGTTTAATTACACTGACCACGCTTGCTTACAGCCCCTGCCAAAAGCCACAGCTAAGGGAAGACATTTTCCAGATGCCTCTTCCCATAAAAACTGCAGCAATTGAAAGATTCCTGTGATTATTCTTAAAGTTAGAAAAGTCATACTTGAAACCACTACAGAAAGGGAGGTTTGCCCAAATTATTTGTGAAACACTAATTTTTAATTGATTTTTTTTCACTCCCTTCATCCCTAGCTAAAAATCTCAAAAGGTAAGAATGAATCTCAAAAGAAAGAAACGTCCAGAGTTTGGACATAGCAGATCCCTCCAAGAAGAAAAATGCTGACAATGCCTTTCAGTGCTAACACACCACACCAGCCCATTCTCTCTTTTACTTTTTAAAATAATTATTCTGTCTTGTCTTAAGGAATGGGTGTATTTCATCTATTATACACTTCATTTTTTACTGCTGCATAAGGATGCATTTTGCCAAGGATTTTCTACATACAAGTAGGTTTTTACTATATGGGTTTTAAGGGCTCCCTCCTGCTCCACTGAGACATTATTTTACTTTGTGTTCTTTACACAAATTGAGTTTAACCCAAATTAACCAATAATGCCAGCTGGCAAATACCAGGGTCATTTTTCAGACATGAAAGCCTTGGCTATGAAACTTGCTCATCAGCCACAATGGCTTAATAAGGTTTAAAAGTTCTGGGGTTTGTTCATTACTTGGCAATTTTCTGATTATCATTCTGCTGTATTAGTTTAATGAGACCTGGATCTGATTTACAGTTAATATTTTCATAATATCTGACCTGGTAGGGGAAAAAAACCAAGACTAAACCAACTCCTGATGCATTTATACACATTGATTCAGTAACTTTAAACCTTGGTTTGATACATTTAATATGTATTTAATATCCAAGAAAAATTACCCCTCAAAATATTCACATTTTAATATATCAAAATTAAGATTTTTACATAAAAGGCATAAACAAGAACAATAAAAAAGTAAATGCCTTTAAGTTCAGAGCCCAAGTGTCTACATTCTTACACACATGTAATAAATTACCTTCTTGAAGACAAAAAAATTAAGGGGAAAAAAGTAAACCCATGAAATAAGCCAACCAAAAATGTATGTGACAGAATTAAGGAGTTTGTCTAACAAAGAAAATTTTTTAAAGCAGCCCTGTTTGTTTCCTTACATATTTATTAACTGGAATTTTTAGAAAATAAATGGAATTTACATTTTAGTATTTTCTTTAACACTTTAAAACATTACATCAATAATTAACACATTTAATGAAAAAGCTATCTGTATGATAATTTCAGAATAAGAATTCAGCCCAAGAGCATGAAAAATCCACTTCTTGATGTGAACAACACAGTTGTGAAAGAAACTTTATCTCCAAAAAGCTAAAATCTTTCAGTGCATTGCACTGTAGAACCAGACATCCCATCAAGAAAATAAGAGAAAGGAATTTCTCTTTTTGTTGCAAACTGCTATCGCACTTCCAAACATCAAAGTAATTTTTGTCAGGGTAAAATAACATTAAAACAAAAGTACATTTCTGTGGGTATGTACAAAGGTAAATAATACTGTGCATGCAAAAAGTCCTGAGTTTAAATTAAGGATAGATAAAAGCAGAACAGAAAAAAAAACCAAAAAGCCAACATGATACTGAATGGGAAAGTCTTGTTTGCTCTGCTCCACTCTCTGTAGATGTCACTGTACACCAGAAGAAAAAGCAGAGAGATCTCTTTATGTTCCCAGTGAAATCAGTGGCAAACATTCATAGGAGCAGGGGAATGGGATAAAATTAAAACACTTTTTTTTTTAATTTTGGGGGGTTTGTTTGGGTTTTTTTAAGTAAATGCAATAGCCCTGTTGCCTTTGCCTTTCCACCTACAAAGTATCAGCATTTTCTTTCTCTCCTCTCTCAGAAAGAATCAGTTTTGCTGGGAAGGACAACACTGTAATTTTAGGTTAAAGCAAGGGAGGATTGGGCAGGTCATGGTAAATGCTGCAAGGGACCTGCACGAACTTTAATTTCTCTGGAACCTTGAGGCCCCACTGAAGTGCAAGCCCTGAAAGCTGATCTGATAAACCACAACTTAACCCCAAATATAGCTGCAACAAGCGGAGTTTTATTTTGGAAATATTTCAGTAAGGCCATCTCTCAGGAGTCAGAAAAATATCACAAAGCAACAGACAGACATTGGTGGCACAGCTCCAAGATAAAACACATCCACAAAAATTTCCAAAGGGACTGTAACCTGCACTTTAAAGTCTGAGAAAGCTGAATTTCTATTGCTTGCTATAAAAATGAAGTCCTGACACGCTCCTGAGGGTGATGCCTGCAAACTATCACCATATCCATACTGCAGGATCTGGACCACAGCTGCAGATTGTAGGTGTAGGAGTAAGGACTTTGCTGAAGTTCCAGATCATCATGGCACATCTCTGAGAAAGCTTTGTAAAGAGCAAAAGCCTAAGTGAGAGATCCTCTGGAGAACAAGAGAGGCACATACAGACACTGAAGAAAATGAGCCATTTCTCAGGCAACAAAATAAACAGATCAGTACCTCCATCACACCTTTACAGTGTAAGCAGTGCTTCTAGGGTTGTTACTGACAGTTACAGCAATGCAAATCTAGTCACTGAAATATTCCTATGAGAATTTCAAGATATGCTATACAACATAACTTTCTAATGAACAAAGAAGGCTTTGTCCAAGTGTGGCACCACTATCCCAGGAAAATGTTGTGTTTAATTAGTACAGTAAAAAGATGACAAAAAACTCCTCTGGATAATCAAAGAGAATTCTGAAATATAACACTGATGTTTTTGGGAAAAAACTAGGTCATGAACCAAAGTGTCTCTGTTTCCTAGCACTGTTGAAGGGGTTTGTTTTCTTTTATTCTATCATCATAGATTGCTTTTGAGAAAGATTAACCAGTCTACAAATAATCCCTTGGTTTTGAGTTGCTTTACTGATCACATTAAAACGTCAAGAAAGCATTTCCCTTTGTGATGTTCCCACTGTCTTTTATCAGAAGCCATTCCCTCTGAAGGCAGGAGTTATTCTGCCTGATCTTGGTTTTCAGATGTTGCACATGCTCAGCCTCCTCAGCTGAGGACTCAGGCCCATTTGGACTATCTCCTCTGCAAGGTTCACAGCAGGTTCAAGTATTTTCCACACCACACTTCTTTGCCATCGATTTCCTTGTTTGCTTGTAAGACTGCAGCAAGGCTAAAGCATCACCCACTTGATGCAGCATGTCCTGGTTCTATCCTGGTTTTTATAAAACATAAAAATGCCAAAATCATGTTCAAACCTCCTTGCTCAAAGGCCCTCCAGGCCCAGGCTGCACATTCCCCTGCATACACAGCATTGCAAAACACACCATGGCACAGTAGCTGAATTTCAAGTGGACATTGCATGTGGGATATGATCCAGTGTGTAGGAAAATAAACAGAAAACTAGTTATAGTTTCTGTGTATCATACCATAGCTTATCCCTGAAATCCTTACTCAGCACTCTCTTTTTAAGGGCAATATTGCAATTAAAACAGAGTTGGCAGCGTGAAGAGTGTAAATACAGACTACACTCTACTCAACATGAGAAGGATTCTTAAAAGTGTGAGGATGGGAGGGAAATAAATGTAATAATGATAAAATGTTGACATAAAGAAATGTCAAAGTTAGTTAGCTTACTCCTTTAGAACTTCTGTGTCATACAGGTGACAGAAGGAGAAGAAAAATAGGAAGAAAGTTCACAACCCATGCCTGAGAGAGGCACTCCAAGTTCTGCTGATCATGACCCCAGTGTGGGAGTCCCAGGCGTTAAGAGGGCAGTGCTCTGCAGCAGCTCTCAGCTTTGCAGTGCTGACTGCTCTTTGGATGCAGGCACATGCTGTACCTCAGGGAAGGCCAGCAGCCAGCACTAACTGCTGATAGAAGCAGGAGTGTGAAAGTGACTCATCAAGAAACGGTGCTGCACACAACACTTCCTAACGCGAGCGCTCGAAACCCACCAGGTCTCAGCCCAGCACGAGTTGGGAGCTGCTACAGAGGCACAAACACGAGGGAAGAAGGAGGGCCAGACAAAAGCGCCCTGGGACAGCACTGCTCTTGCTGTTAGCACCCCTGGGGGTGATAAGCACCGTTAACTCAGGTTCAGGGCTGTTCCAATGCACAGCTCCGCTTCCCACCGTGTCAGTATCACAGGCGGTGCAGGGCTGCAGTGCTTGTCTGAGACTCCAGCAGGACTGTTACACTAGCTGTAAAACCACGGAAAAGTAACAGGCAAGGTTCAAAAAGCTTCTCGACAGAAACGGTAAGCAGTAATTACAAGGGATAAGCTTTACTGGTCAGAAGATTCTCACATTAAATTAGAAGTTGCATTTTTAGTGATTTTGTCTGGCTTATTTTACAAAACCAAACCGAACTCATAAAGACGCATCATCCCGGCATCATTTCTGATTTTTGCAAATCACTGCAGGATTTGCAAAACCTAGAGGATCTTCAAAATGCCAGACTGAATTTGGGCACTAAACACTGATTTCTGGACAGGCCCAGTCTTTTACTCTATGGTGCTGTATGATTTATCAAGGTAAGTTTATCTCTCATAAATTTTTTAAAGATTGCTAAATAAATGATAAACCTAACACCACACTTTAAAACACAGGCACAGCCTGTAAAATACAAAGAGAATGGGTTACTTGGCACACCAATTCTGTTTTAAAAAGTCCAAGACCATTTAATGCAAACAAAGCTGTGACCATACCTATATCCTTAGGACAGGCAATAAAGCAACACTCCAAAGAGTCCTTATGGAATATGCAGCTGTAGGTTTAGAGCACAACTATTTCAATTTACACATGAATCTAAGTGTGGTATAGTGACCTCTGAAGCAACACTCTCCTAGATGAAATCTGTATCAGGACATTCACATCTTTACAGCAATAATAAAACCAAAACCCCACTTTGGATTTCAGATCCATTTTGGCCTGCTGGGCTAGCATCAACTTCAGGGACCAAATAGACATTGGGATTTTTTTCTTTTTATATACACACATACACACAGAGGTGGATAGACAGATGTGTATCCATATATATAATGTATTTTATCAGCATATGACAGAAAAGCAATTGCTGACCTAAGATTGTGCATGAAAATCTAATGAATGGAAGGTTTCCTTCCTTCCCAAAACCAGAGAGACTCTTTTGTTAGAAGGCATTACTTTGACTTTTTAAACTGACTGCTCATGTTTGCATTCCTGAGAACTTTCACAACAATTTTTGCACAGCCAAACATATTAAAGAAAGTAAGTTTAATTAGAAAAAAAAGCATAGAAACATTTAGGAGTACTTTAATTGGAGATGGAGAGATCAATTCTACTTATGTACAGCCTTTCCTGGGCAGTATTTATTAGTAAACATACCTCTAAGGCTAATTAATTTATTTCCACTGAAATCAGAAAGAACTGGGCATCATTAAAGTGTCATGCTGCATTCCCAAGCCAACTAGAGCTAGCCAATTGCCACAGGAGAACTTAGAAAGTACAAGGAGAATTTTTGCTATGTGAACAAAAAGCAGCACTGAACAACTCCACCTCTGTAGCAAGGACATTTGGGATGAGATTAATGCCCTTTGTAAAAGTCAAGCCCTTTCTAGGATGGTAGTTTTGAAGGTCAATAGTACAACTAACTGTTACTTCACAAATACCACATCAGGTCAGAATGTTCCCACTCTGAGTCTCTCTTCCATGAATACTTTTGCTACTCTGATAGCTGGGATGCTTCAGGCAGACTCCAGAACCTTCAAACATTAATTATATTTATAGGTGACTTGCAACTACCCTCCTCTCTTTTATTAGCACAGCTGAGTGTCACAACTGTGTGGAACTGAGATATGGCAGTGTGCTGCTTTGGCCTGGGGTACAGTTAGCTTTCCTCACAGTGGCTGGAACAGGGCTGTGTTTTGGATATGTGCTGAACACAAGGATGACAGCACAGAGATGTTTCTGCTCTTGCTGAGCAGGGCTCACCCAGGGCCAAGGCTTCTCCTTGCTTTCCACACTGCCATGCTGTGACGAGACTGAGAGGAGACACAGCCAGGAGAGCTGACCCCAACTGACCAAAGGATATTCCAGACCTGTGGCCTCATGGTCAGTATATAAAATGGGGGAAGAACAAGGAATGGGGACACTTGGAGTGATGGTGTTTGCCTTCCCAAGTCACCATTACTGTGATGGGGCCCTGCTCTCCTGGGCATGGCTGAACACCTGGCTGCCATGGGAAGTGTGAACTAATTCCTTGGTTTGCTTTGCTGGTGTGCATGGCTTTTGCTTTCCCTATTAATCTTTGTCTCAAGGCATGAGTTTCCCAGCTTTTACCATTCCCATTCTCTCCCTGGTCCCACTGGGGGGGGAGTGAACTGCCTGGGGTTAAACCATGACAGGAGGAAAGCAATCCTGTGAAGGACACAGACCTGCTCTAGGGCTGAGGAGATGATCTGTGTCTCTACTCAGCAAGCACACAACTTCCACATAATAAAATGCTTTACATGGTAGCATCCAAAATACAACATTGCATACTATGCACAGATAAACAAAATATGGGTAAACTGGAAATGCAAGAAAAACTCCAGTTTAAAAAGCAAAATACAATACCAGTGTGTTCTGACTCCCTGAAGTTTGCAAGGAATAGATCCATAGCCCAAGTGATTTTTAACTTGAGCGTCATTTTTGTTGGCAAAACAAATTATCAGTCCTATTAGCCAGCTAATTAAATGGACATAACTATTACTTTTTATTTCCCTTCTATATATACTGTTGCTTAGTGAGATTTTTCTTCTGCCATTACAATTCTGAAGGACAGTCACAATCTCCAACTTACCAGAAACAAATTACAACATCATTATAAAGGCTTTTTCTCAGTCTAAATTTCAAATTTGTATACAATCAGTCAGGAACTCTGATTACAATATAAGATCATATAAATGTCCCATTTTCAAGTCACTGTCCTCTACCAGAATTACATCCTTACCATAACAACAGTTGGTGCAGGGACCAACTCACCACAGAAGTATTTTAAAGGGTAATTTTAGGACTATTTTTCAAAGTACACTAAAAACCAAAAGACAGAAGAAAGTAAATCAGAAAATTTGCTTCAATTAGAAGAAGCTCTGCTGCAAAAGCCTTTGCTAAACCTGTCTCTGAATGCTCATTCTAGTTACAGAGTGCAGTTACAGGCTAACAAAATCCCTTCTCCTAGATGATGAAGCCTTGGGAAGCAATCCAATTCCAAATGAGTTACTACCAAGTGCAGGCTAGCACAGCGCATACTCCATAAAGAAAGCCTCATCTAATACAGGATTTATGCACCTCTAAATTAGGCATTGTGAAACCAAGCTCACAGGCACTGACCTCCAGAGTAGCACAGCACTTTCTGGGTGAGGTGCCTGGAGATGCTTGAGAATTCTGGGCTCTCCACACCATGAACGGCAGAGCCTGGCCCCTCAGAGGAGCTCAGCAAAACCCCCAGATGTTGAACTGCCACTAGTTAGTGGAAAAAAAGGAAAATAAAATAGCTTTGACAGAGCAACAAAGATTGTCCTGCTCTGAGCAGACTTAGAACTATGAGCCCAAAGTCTCAGTCCTCTCCCAAACGAGGGCATCAACAAGGATGCTTTGGAATGGTTAATTTTAATACCTGGAAATTGTGTGTTTAGGCTTACACCAGCATGACATGCAGCAATGTGTATTAAGGTACATCACATACGCAGGGCTTCTACCCCCACCATGTTTCAGAATAAACACAACAACCCAAAGACATTGACAAAATCATTCTCTGCTGCATCTTGGACAATCCAGACACCAGAACACACAAAATAATCAATACAGACAGCAGGACAGAAGTGTCAACAGCACCTCTTCCAGAACCTTCTCATCAACCAATTTCCTTAAAACTATTATCTTACTAGTGTTGTGGATAATTTTACTGTCTAACCCTGCTCCTGTGGAGGGATGTCATGACAGAGAGACATCCTGAGTTCTGCCAAGTCAGCCACCATGCAGATGAGCACGACCTGGTTGGTACAATGCAATCGTTTTGAAGGAAGAACCTTTCAACAGAATCCCTCATTAAAAGCTCTTAAAGTAGCCAGGCTCTCATGCTCTACAGGGTAAATAACGTCCTGTAAGTAAGTAACCAAATAAAAGACTGAAGTCAAAGGGCAAAACTCAAATGATGGCTTTTTACAGTGGGTAGGTGTTATCAGCAAGCACCTCTGTTCTTCAGAGCCAGTTTATTAACACATTTCTAATACAAAGGAGCCCTCAGTGAGATGTTTAGTTGGAATAATTTCATTTTGCAGACTAAGCATTCCTCACTCTCCTCAAACCAAAGTTCTGCACAAGCACAGAACTGCTAATGAGTGTGTGTGTCTATCCAAACATGTGCTTCAAACTGCAGCCACAGCCTGCCTGCCCTGCTCACTAACTCTGAATTAGGGACAACAGAACCCGGGGGCCACAGAGTCCAAAGAAGACTGGAGGAGCATGAGGACTTCCCTAAAACAAAAAAGACTTTGATGGCAGTGGATCACATTATTAGATATTTGCCTCACTCAATTTTTAGCTGCTGCCAACCTTACACTCCATCTAGGAACCCATACTATCATCCCTGTAAAAATCAGGGCCTTCCAAACAGCTCAGCTGCACAGGGCCTCATCAAATTTCACTATTCTGAAAAAGTAAAATGGCTTTTAGCTCATGAACACCAGCATTTCTGAGAAGCAATTCCATTCTCTTGACTAGTTAATTAACTGAGGAGAAAATGGAACTGAAATGTTAGATTCCCACCAATAAGTATTTCTGAAAAACCAATAAATTCAAATAAATAGGAAAGAACATGGCAGATAACAATGACACAAAGCTATTAAGGAGCAAAGAAGGCAGCAATTTAGATATTTAACGTTTAAAGCTAGAGATAATTATTTTGAATTGTTTATATTGGATTTTACAACATGAAATACTCTTTTAACTAACTTTTGATAGCAAGTAGTATTAATGCTAAATCAAGATCACATGGTTTATTCAGGCTCTGAAAACATTCATCCATCTCCAAAACAAATTCATGTAGGGCTTGGTCTAGGATGATAACTGTGAGAGCTAGTTTATTTTTATAGACTGTTGCTAAAGCACTGGTGGACTAAAAATAAATTCTGTCAAACAATGATACCACATTCTCAATCTATAACAAACAAATACTTTCCATAGATCATCCAAATCAGGAGAGTGAAAATGAACTGCTATTTTTTGAGAAATAATAAATATGGACTTTGTAAAGATAAGACTGTGAAATTTGTAGTGCTTTTCAGACACTGGCAGAGGAGGGAAGGCACGAGTGTTTCAACAGCCTTTGTTTCCAATGATTCATAGTGCACATGCAATGGTCAATAGTTTATGGTTCTCTTGATGGGCTGCAGGTTTTTTGTACCAAATCACTGTGTGCCCTCCATGGATTTTCCCCTGCTTTCAGCCTGAGGGCTTTCCTGAATAAATCCCTTCCACTGGCCCTTCTGAGGCTCAGTGCCTGCATGCCAAGTGCCACTAACTCACCTGTTCTTGGGGTACCAAACACAACCCTACAACCATCACTACTGAGTGGACCCCACTTACGCCTTAAATTTGCTCTCGTGAAATGTAACATTTCTGAAGAAAGGCCTCATTTGTGACCTTTTCCTCAGTGTGACCAGTTACTATTCTCAATTTCAGTTATGACTTCTCTGTAATATTTTCATTGTGCAGCTTCACCAGGTTACATTTTATATTTTTTTCTTTCTTGCTGCAGTGGCAAACCCTGTTTGTTTGGGGGTTCACTTGAAACACATTGCACTTATTGAAAGACATGCATGAGGTCCTTTTATTTACCATCCTTGTCTATCAACATTATGATTTCACTTTCTGTCCTTATTTTTTCCTACAGAGATAATTTGTATCCTATTCTTTACTGGAAATGGAGATACCTGGTGTATACCACTTCAAAAGATGTCCCTGTTCAATTTTTTGACAATTTTTGTTCCTGACAGTTTTTTTCTCAGATCTTAGCTAAAATAAATTAAAAAAAAAAAAACAAAACAAAACCAAAACACCACACTTTGCATGATAATATTCTCACTTCACTTCTGGAGACAGGACACTAGTCTCTCTTCGTAGAAATTCCACTTGGCCAAAAAGAACCTACTAATAGGTGATTAGAGAATTTAAATCTGCCTTTCAGACTTCCTGAAATCCCAAGTTACCTTTTCCCCTTTGGAAAACTTTGCAACAGAAAATCTAAGAATACTGTCAAGTCACCAGATCTAAACCTTTTAGTTGAAAGCTCCCAGGATCTCTTATCTCCATCTCCTCTTGTATGCTTAGTCAAAGGAAGCAAATCCCCAGAACTCAACTTCCAGTTGAGTTACTGTCTCCATGAAGGCAATTGGCAGTTTATTTTCTAAAATAATCCATTACATTTACAAGTCATCCACCCAAAGGGTGACTGTGTTCAATTAAGAAAGAGTAAGGTCCGTACAACTGGGCTCTCTCTTTCATATACACACCTAATTCTGTCACTGCCAAAAGGTTCAGCTATTTCTCTTTTTTCTGAACTAAATTTTTGCTGCAGTTACTGTATATGGCATGCTGTTTATCAAGAAATAAAGAAATCAGATAGATATGCACTTTGTAACCCAATAGCATGTGATGAGAATTACCTGTAGACACTAAAATAGGGTGGATATTCTGAAACAAAGAACTTTCCATGCCTTGCAGTCAACAGTTTCAGGCTGAACACACCGTACTAGGAAATTCAGAAACATGAATAACCCCCTGAATGTATTTTACCTCTATAAAAAGCCCAGTTCTTTCAAATTAAGTGGCTTTTCAAAATTAAAGTAGTTATAAATCCCATATGGAAGACCATTTTTATTAGGAGATCTTCAGAGTAAGATCTTATTTTGGCAGCAGCAGTGAAGACAAAGGGCACAGGCAAGCCTTGGAAAAAACTGCCTTAGCTGAGACTGCCCAGCTCTTCCCATTCTAACACTATCTCCTTAGTTCTTACAATTTTACCAAGCTTTAATTGCTCTGACTAAAATTTTCCACACTGGGCTTTTGCCAGTTCTGAGAGACGTTTTTCAGGCTCCTCCAAAAGAGTGGCTAGGGAAAAACACACTGCTCCCTCCAGATTAATGAGGCCCACTGACCTTTCCAGCAGCTCCAGAGCACAAACACTTCACAACGGGTGGGTCACTGAGCACATGGGCTTGCCAACCCCAGGAAAACCCCCCTGAACTTGGCCAAGCACAACTGTTTGGACATACAAATTTATGTATGCAGAAGAGATTTAGATTTTAGCAACTCATTGATCACCCTGTCCAAACACAATGCAGGAGGCAAGGAAGCCATGTGTGGGAAACATAAAAGGACTGGAGGCAGAAAGATGCACAAATGATGAGCCAACGTGAAAGTGGAATTTGTAAGTGCCACCTGGGCACAGAAACTGGGATCAAGGGTGGTAAAGAGTAAAGGTTGGCTGATAAAGTGAAGGGGTGGAGAAGCAACAGCAGGAGTTTCATCTAGGAGAAAATGCAGCAGGGGGCAACAAGCCAAGTCTGCACATTTCCCTCAAGAACTGGAATGAAACCCGAAGTTGCTGTCTAGTAGACAAATGCTGAGACTTTGTATCTGCAGAGCCATCAGTAATACATCCTATTTCCCTGTGGAACACAGAGAAGATAACTACATTCTACCCTGCTAAAATAATACTCTCAATTCAAACTACAGAGGTCTGCTGGATTGGAAGTTATCCATCCTGATAAAGAGCAACATCTGCTTTTTTCCAACATATATTTAAAAAAAAAAAAGACTACTAAGAATTTATAAGCAATAAAACAAAGTTAAAGAAAAATCAGACTGCAAAACCAGGCACTGAATGTCTTTAGCAATTTTAATTAGACTTTCCTGTGCAGGCAGTTTATGAGGAGTTTTTGAAGACACAATCACAAACTACAACTTTGATGAAATCCCTGCTTTTTTCCCATGACACAGCACTCTGGAGTAAATCAGTGTAGGACACAAAAAGGAAATGCATTCTGCAGACCTTGCAGAGCTTAGAGGCTAAAGAATTTAGAATCAATGGAGGACACAGCAGATGAAAACCAAGCAAGATAATCCCACAGATGATGTAGCTAAATGCTGTACTTGAAATATGGATTTATCCCTGCCACTGATAAAATCCTTTGGAGGTGCCAGGAAACCTGGGTGATTGTCTTAAGACCAGAGAATACCACAGAAACAATCTGCAGAAGAACTAGGGATATGTTTTGAATATGAAGGGTCATTAGAGATGGTTATATGACAAAAGGTTAGTGTCTTCAAACGAGGGCTAAAAATGCTTGGTTACATTCGTCTTCTTTCTACAACTCAGTTCATCCAAGTAGAAAACCCAATTATTTTCTTGGTCTGTTGTGAAATTAAATTATTTTCTGAAGATCTCAATGGAAAAATGTCTTTCTTCAAATTTAACTCTCCACATCTTAACATTAACTTCATACAGTTTGTGGTCATCCTCTTTTAACAGCTTTGCCTAAAACTACAGAGTTCCAGCAGAGCAAGCAACTGCCCAAACCAGCATACACTAGAGGCAGCTGGGGAAACACCAGGAACCCAGGGGAGTCATCACTCCCATACCTTTTCCAAATGAAAACGTTGATCCTTTGCAGATACACCATGACTCAAGCGCACCTCAGTCTTCTGCCGCCTCTCTAGGGTCGCGCCGCTCCATAATGCCAGATAAAAGACCCTCCCCGCCAAGCCAGTCAGAGAAGAGCCAGCCTGCAGTGGTTTGGAGCTCGGTCGGCCCTACCTCGTTTGGTGGAACAGCAGCAAAGGGCTGGATGACAGCAGCCAGGGGGACGCGGGCCTGCCGGGCCATGTCCGAAGTCAGCGGGAAGCAGTAGGTGGTACAGCGGATGTAGCGCGGGCTGGCGTGGCCTGCAAAGCCAAGGGAGCGGAATCAAGGGCTGCCAGAGGGAACCTGCCCACCCCAACACGGAGCAGAAAAGGCACAACAACACCCAGCAACAAGTGCTGTGCTACATTAAACACAGCTTGCTGCTTGCCCATCTTCCCCTTTATATCCCAGCCCCTCCCTCTGGTGAAATCTTTTCTTCCCGAGTCTGAAGCAGAGATTTAAACGTAACAAGAATAAGCCCACAATTATTTGCAAGAAGAATCTCAGTAGAGATCACTTTGAAACATCTCATATCTAAGATCTTAAAAGAAAATATGGATGATATCCCAGTGGACATGCCAACACTGTACAAAAAGGATTGATTATATCTACTGTTAAGACTGCTCTAATGAGCTACCTCTGATTCAGAAAACACTGTATCTGTCTTAACATCACCATGCTCACCTGTACTGCAAGATACAGGGTGTGGAAGTCCCCACCTCACTTCCAGGAGCACATTTAGCTCAGTTTCCTCAACAAGAAACTGCCCTGTGCTGCAGACAAGAGCACTGAAAGGAGTTCAGGAATCAGCTTCCTGATGCTCCCTTTGTAACCAACAAACTGCAGCTCTGCTCAGTTTCTTGAAAGGAATTTCTTGGATCATCAGAACGGCATTATCCCATTCCCAGATAATGCCAAGAAATCTTGGTGTGTTTGTTCATTTTATACAGTTTACCTCAGCACAGATAAATTACTGCTGGGCTGAATAACACCATCAGTGTAACCTGTATTAAAATACTGAGCCTGCTGTCAAGAGCAGCATGTGGAAGATTGCACTTCCAGGCTTCAGGCAGAAGCAAAGGCAGATAAATTTTTCCTTTGGTCAGCACACATCAACTAAACAGCTTGCACACTGCCCCTATCACTTGAATAGAAATTTGTATCTTCAAAGGTAACAGTGAAAGTCTAGTCTTACTGCTTCTTCTAGTGTCTACTTTTTACATTTTCACAATAATCCAAAAAGGATTTTCAACTTGAAATGTAACACCTTCAAAAATTTTAAGTTGAAAACGAAAGTTGTCTCAACTACTCATATTCTTTTAAAGACCAGGAAGGGTAGAGGAGGTGTTAAGCCAAGGTGTAAGAATTCAACTCCCACTTCCCTCCTCCCCCCTTTTCTTCTGTTCAAAGGCAGTTTGCAATTTCATGTCCAATTTAGAGCAAATACCATCATTTTCAGCTGAGAAATTTGAGAACTTAGTCTTTGTTTTGTTTAATTATATTTGGTTTCCCCTAGAAAGACTGCCAAAGCAAGGACAAGGACAGTTACCTTGGTCCTGGATCACGCAGTTGGTGGTGACGAGGGGAGGAACCTGTCCTCTTGTGTTTGTGGCATAGACCTGCCCTCCCCTGGCAGCCTTATCATTTTCAATTACTTGAATCTGATGAATAAGAAGCAAGAATGGTATGAGGAAGGTAAGTTATGCATTCAACTACATTCATGAACGGGCTAAGATCTACACTAAGTAAGGCTCTGGTTGAAGCCTAGATTATAACAGTTTAAAATATAATGGCCTGAAATGTTCATGCAGCTGACTTTACTGCCCAAATTCCTTTCCCATACAGTGCTCCCTGTTACCTCTGCATGGTCCCTCACTCAGGTTTAAGCCTGACACTTTTCAAGATATAACCAAATTTATATAAAACTATACTTTGTTCCACACCAGAAATCGAATCACTGAGAGGATACCATCATTCCTTCTTTTCCCTCAGCAACCTGGTTTAGAGTGCAGCCAAACAGCTGTGGGAGGCAAGAGGAATGAGACAGGGAATTTCTGAAACTAGCTTTGCCACTGCTGGTACCTCATGGACTTGTGTCTTTACACTGCACATGAACTGCTAATAATAGCTAGGGAACTTCAGAAGCCTCTGTTGGAAAGCAGAGAAGAAAAACTAAATTAGTTGCATAGAGATCAATGTCCATGAAGCATTTCTTAACACACTGAAAATAGTCTGGGGCCTATAATCTTTTTCTCATTGATAAAGGTTTTTGTACTGCAATTTAAATATACGAGACATTCCTCAGAGAGCTTGTTAGATCTTCTGCTTGATTACTTTTGCCTGCCTCCTTGGCTTGTATACTTACAGCTCACCCCTGCATTAGAAGGAAAAAGGTTTTGCTCTAAAAAGGTCCACTGGCTGAAGAAAGCAAACCACTCTGAGACTTAGCTCTGCAAAGGATCAATGTGCCACGGTATTCTGCAGCTAAGTGACCTAAATACATCATTGTTCTTAGAAATAATTGTTGACAAAGTCCAGATGCGAGTTTTCACAGACGTTGTCAGGATACATATCAACTCTAACATATGTAAAAGAAATATAAATCAACAATGGCTACAGATAAGAAGTAAATTTATCTGGCAACACTACTATAATTATATAATGTAAATATAACAACAGAAATACACATGGTCATACTTATTCCTCATTCTGAATTAGCTTTTTGTCCTTTACAGACATTGACCTAGATCATGTTTCTTTTAAACATTCATTCTGATCCTCTCTGTGCTGCTTAAGCAAACCTTTTAACCTATTTTAACAAGGCTGTTGCAGTCAAGGCTGTTTATGCTGCGTGCATAATTGAAACAAGACATCAGCCCATGTTTTCATGCCAGACCTCCTTCTCCCCCTGCCCTTTTCTTAAAATTAGACAAGATCATTTTATCCCTCTAATGCAAAAAGCATTGCACTGAAACACTAGGAATGATTGACTTAAGGGCATTTGTTACTTATACAGACACTTGATTCAGGGTGTTTTTTACACGATGCTTTTCAGTTAAAAATTGCCTTTAACGAGGGAATTGTAGTTGTTACATTAACTCCTAGGGGATTATCAACAAGTGTTTTTCCAAAGTTATGGGGGGGTTACATCAAACCCATCACTGGATAAAAAAAAATCTTTTCTAGAAGGACAAGAATACATAGTTTAAAGAAGCCAGACAGTTTCACACTAGACAGTGTGAGGCTTTTGCAAAAATGTTTTTCCTGTACAGCAAATCTGCCTCAGCAAGAAGTGGAAGATTCCTCCACCCAGAGTAGCCCACTGTGTGGTGGAGCATTTTAAAGTAGAAAGTTCTAGGGCTCAGCCTGCTTCAAGAATCCTGACTGCCTTTTGACCTGCCCAGATAATTGCCAGAACCACTCTAAGTGTGGGCACCAGAACATTTTCTCCATGAGTTTAGCACACTACTGCTTTTTATTTCCATTAGCTGTTTCCAATAAAGAAGTTAAACGCTGCCTGGACCTGACCAGCCCTTTCTTTGCATACCAATTATTTCAGAAAGATGGATGCAACCATAACCTTGTTTTCTCTAGCACCATCCTAAGGAGAGACAGTGTCCATGTTCAACAGCTGAGCCTCTTTAGCCTGCATGAAGCTTAAGCATCAGGTATATTCCAGGCTACTGGAATCTTTACAAGTCTGCAGCAACTGGAAGGATGGCTCAGACAATTAATTCTAGTTGCCTGGGAAACACTTGAAATCAAAAGGCAAAGTGGCTTCTGAGCATGTGACTTCTGAGCATTGCCAGGACTGCACTTCTAGAAGTCATGTACCTGTATTCTGCAGAGATCCTACTCCTGGGATCTGTTACTCAGTTTAAGCCTTCAAACTCAGAGTGAAAAGGAAAGGTGATAAGCTGCAGTGAACACAAGCAGTTCTTCAGTACTGCTTACTGTCACATTAGGAATCCTGTTGAGAATTCCTAGTAAAGTATTTGGGAAATACTCATATATGAGTATGTCCCATGTTAGATAAAGTTAGAAAACATCTTCAGTACTCATACTAATTTAATGCACTAATTGATCCCAAACTGACAGAACAGAGTATAAAACTGCATGAATTAGAAACTGAAAGAGCTAGAACATCTGTTGAGAACCAAGCCATGTAAATACCACTGTATGTTCTGAAAAACCTCACCAGCTAAAATTAGCACAATGTTAGCATTGTCATTCCTTTACCTTAAAAGCAGCAGAAAGTTACTTTTATAAAAAATTAGAGCCACGTTACTTACTGGGCTTGGAATAGAGTCAGGATCGAGCTTCTTCTGTGGTGGGCCTGAGAGCTGTGCTGGACCACCAGGAAAAGCACCAGGATACGACAGCTGAGATGCTGCCATCTGAGGACCATAGTTTGCTGCAGAGTTACAAATGACAATTCATATAAAGTATTTAAGTTCCATTATCATGCTTAGCATCAGCTTCTGCCATGCAATTAATTCTTACTCAACTAAGTGCAACTCCTCCTTCCCCTCTGTTTTCAGCAACTGAAGGAAATGGATTTCTGTGGCTCAGTTTGGCTTTACTTTGCGTTTTTTAAAAGTAAGAACACCACTAGATGTGACAACTTTGGCTCCAAAGTTTTCAGGTTTATGTCAAGTAGGACAGTTAGTAGAGATTACCACAGCTACTCCTGCCAGGCCATTACCTCAGTGAGAATCTCTCCATTAACATCAGTCAATGCAAACTGATATCATTAGCTGGCTTTCTGTATTCAGTTACAATCCATTACTGCTATAGCAAAGCGTTTTTGAAAGCTTTACAGAGCATAAGAAAAACTCCTTCCCGTAGTATGTTGTGCCTTCACCAACTACTAAGCTTATAATTCTGTTTCTGATCCAAATTAATCTCCTTTTTCTTGTTACAGAGTGCTGAACTTGTGAGCAAAAGCAGAGCCTGTCTCAAGTGTACTGACTGACAATGCACATCTTTCCCTTCTACAGAGAGGGAATTTACATTTCATTTCCCCAGAGAGCTGAACACTGAGCCATGAATGGACACCAGTGACTGTCCCTGCACGCTGTGTTTAC
Source organism: Notiomystis cincta (assembly GCA_013398075.1). Classification (NCBI taxonomy): domain Eukaryota; kingdom Metazoa; phylum Chordata; class Aves; order Passeriformes; family Notiomystidae; genus Notiomystis; species Notiomystis cincta. The sequence goes on along the minus strand of VZRX01018382.1, from coordinate 368,481 downwards.
AATTACATAACAAACATCCTCCCCTACCTTGCTGAGGATGATACCCAGGCCCCGGAGGCTGTCCCGGAAGCTGCTGCAAGTTAGGATTTGGAGGGAGGGCTCCAGGGATTCCACCCTGCCTGGCCATAGGAGGCAACGCTGGCTGAGCACCAAGGCCATTAAGCCCATTTGCCGGTGGAGGAGGGAGCTGTGGGGCAGGTGGCAGACCCATTTGCTGCTGGGCTGGTGGCGGCAGTCGCGGGCCCTGGAAAGCCGAGGGGTGCCCAGGGGCCACGTGAGAGCTCGGAGCAGTGCCAGGACCTGAGGGAGAAACTGTGTCAGGTGAGTCCAAAGGGATAACCTACCAAATCTGTGTCAAAGGTGCTCTGGCTTTGCTCAGAACATTTCTACAACATATAGACTATATCGTATCCCACACTGACAGCGCTGCCTTTTGGGGACTCTGTGTCTGTTCACATGACAAACCATGGTTTCAGCCTCAGCTGATTCACTCATTTTATTTCTTTTGGCTCTATCTGCAAGAAAACCCTGCAGCTGGGGTAGATGGGGAAAGAGTGAGGGAAGAGCTGGACAGTTCTTCACTGAACACACATAGATCACTCTGTTCTCATTGAAACAACATTCTTTTTGCTCAATAATCCATTTCTCTTATGTGGCATGTTTTTGTTAGTCTGCTATTTGTATTTCACCATTACAGGTTTGATGGAAAATAAACCCACTTGATACTAAAAGATGAAACATGTGGGAATTATTCTGTATGCACTGGCCAGGAATTGTTTGTTGTTTATAAGATCCAGATTCCAATTAGAATTAAGAGGACCCTGGAAATAGGGGTTTTTTGAGACTAACAATCTGTAAACACTTACTACTTTACAAAACCTACATTTTTTGGTCAGATTTCCCCCCAAAGACAAAGTAATTTTAAAGAGAGCTAGAAGGATAACCAATATTAGGTTTGAAGCAAAAAAAAGCAATGTGTTCTTGTACACAAACTGAAACACATCTTCTATCACCTATGTCAACTGAAAAAAAGTCTTTACATGCAAAATATAAGCCTCCCAGCACACAGCACAAGAACATTGTATTTTACATAATTGTTTTTAAGTTGTTTATATAATTTATTTTGCATAATTTAAATACATATCAGCATTCATGGTTGGAAGAAATTTATATGGAAGCATCACATGATCACATCTTCATAGCCTAGGTTTGAGATGTGTAACATCAAAACAAATGCAGATAAATTTAGATTAAAACCCAAAAATGTTTAGACAAAAGAAAAAATGTAGTTTTGTAACTAGAGAAACTGTAAAAAGCTGAGAAAAATTAAACCCTGTCTGCATATTATTGCTCATGCCTTGGCTGTTACTGACACATTCACTAAATAATTTGAGAAATGACTGATGGGATACCTGAATTTTATGGAAGGCTGGTCAAACATCAATTCAGAATTAACCCAACACGACTGATTTAAGGAACTGGATGAGATAAAAATATTCTAAGAACTTAGGCCAACGATGGTGGTCAAAGCTGTTTATACAGAAGTTCAATAACTTTCTAATTATCATAGTCATAATGCTTTGACTGAGAAAAAGTCAGTCAGATAAACCCAATTACCATAGCTATTTATCTGCATGCTGTTGAGCTGGTCAGCAAGTTGTGCTGTCGAGGAAGCAGATGCAGTGTTTGGGAAGGCTGCTTGTGACTGATGACTGTAGGGAGGATAGGAAGGTCCTGTGTTGCTTGGAGGTGGAGGGCCTTGAAACCTGAAGGAAAAAAAATCAGTGCAGTTATGCAAAAAAATTACATCAACCAATCATAATTCTTGAAGATCTCATACCTCCTCAAGGTGGTGCTGAAACAATTAATTAGGACAAAACCCTAAGGGAGTATGCCCACATTCTGCTCCAAAACCAAAACAAGTGTACACTTGGATTAAAACACACACAGCACACGAAGGACAGAGACTGCACACTTGTTTAACAAAAACAGGCAGTCCATGTTTGTTTGCACTCTTGTTAGAAACGAAGCAGAGTCAGGATGCCACGGCAAAGTGAGAGCAGCAATAACTGTAAGCCTGAAGATTAAGAAACACAAACTTCTGAACATTTCACAGCACTCCATTCCCTTTCCAAGCTTATAAAGGATGATTCCCTACCAGGGATGGGTGGAGAAGATTAGGAGAAAAATCTGTGAAGAGAAGAAAAGGAAGTGAGAAACTGTTGAGGAGATCTCTATAGTAGAGGCAAAAAGAGGATGTGGGTAGAAAAAAACCTTCATGATTATCAGATATGGAAAACATGAATGCAAGAAAAATAACTAATGAAAAGAAAGCAGGAACACACTGGGGCTTACAAAGATATTTTCTACCAGACTATTTCACTCTGGTAAAATAAGATCTCAGGCTATGTCCCAGAGACAGTCAACCCAGACTTTCCTGTGACCCCTTGTAAAACTGAGGATGGGCCCAGCTGTTTCAAGAGAAGTAAAATTCACTCGACTTGAGATTTTCTTCTGGAAGTTTCCTGGCCTAGAACAGCAGCTCTGAGCAATTTTGGAAAAAAAACCCAAGATCAGGCGAAGAACAGGAGATGTGCACTGTCCAGGCAGTGACTGGAAGCTAAGGAAAAGAATCAATGTTTTGCTGGGTCATGTCAACCTGAGTCTGTTCACCTTGTCTTTTCATAAACACTTTTCAACAACCACCACTTCTCCCTATGCATGAAGACATCATCTTGAACAACTTTTTGGGCCCTCCATCACACAGTGATAACAAACAGGCTTCTCTATTTTGACATGAAATAACTATAGAACAACTAAGAAGCACAGAAGCAGATTAAGATTTCAACCAGCTACAGGAAGAATGCTGTTAAATGGTGTCAAGTTCACTAAAACTGAAGGAGCTATGGGTACACAAACTAATTTTGCCACTCCTGGGAGATGTGCAAAATAATTAATATTCAACAGAATGGAACAAAAGAGCTGCATATTGACTCATTTTACCTGTAACACAAGTATTGTGTAATAAAGCTTTGCTATCCCCTCATACAACCTTTTTTCAAAGATTTCTTTCTACAGCTTTCACCTGACCCTGTTTTCTCCCCTTCCCATTCCTGTCTCCTCCACAGAGGTCAAACAGCTCAGATGTCAGGTATTAATCCTTGCCAGTCACCTGTGTGGCTGCTGTCCTGATGCACCAGACCCATTCTGGAAACTGTTCTGACTGAATTGATGTGCACCAGGTGGTGGAGGCCCAACAGGAGCTGGAGATCCAAAAGGCACAGTTGCTTTCGACACACCTAAAAAAGATTAAGCACTTTCATGTAAAACCCTCTAAGAAAGAACAAGATGGGCAAGAAACGCAGGTGTGCAGCTCTGCTCTAGCATTAAAAATAACAGCTTTGGGTCACCCCTTCCAATTTCAGTGATTCTATTAGAAAGCACAGATTTCTGGTCAGTTGTAAAAGCAGATATGAAAAACAGAGAGTAAAAAGGAAACAAATAGCAGTTCATAACTTTCCAGCAAAGAACCCAAGAGGGACAATAAGAAAGAAGCAATGAACAAACTGACCCTCCAACTGCCAGGTTGGGGCAGTGGTAATTCCCTGTCACCCACTTACATTTTAAGGTAGCAACAAGAGGTCCCTTTGATTTCAGAGACCAAAGTAAGAATAAAAACCTAAAACAACTTAAAAAAAATAAAAACAAAAAGAGCTTCCATACATAGAACCTGCTTTCCTGTGCTGCAAATGGTTCTTAATTCAGATCTAGTATAGTGACAGTGAAGAAACTGTAATTTATGTAAACAGCACTGCCAAATGAACAGCTTTTCAAACTGTACTGCTTGAATTATTTTCCCTCTAAATTATTCTAACACAAAAAATTATCTGGTATAAGAAGCAGTATTGTCCCCAAGTGTTCGAACAAGTCAATTACCAGAAGCATTTCTATCAGAACTCTGACTATATTCAGCATCTGATTAGAGTAACACAACTCCTGCTGCCTTTAATAAGAAGTTTTAGAGAAACTGGGTAAAACTTTTTTTCTGCTTCCTGCTGCAGTATCAGTGTAAAAGTTACACACAGTAGAAAGAGAAGCAAAACACCATCACAGACAAGTAGACTCTGAAAACAAATTTTAAGCCAAAATAATACCTGGCTGAGGTGCTGAGTATGAGGAGTTAGGATCCCCATAATGTCCATAATGAATTGAAGAATTAGGTGGTCCAAAACCTCCTATTCCTGGTTGGGATTGGGAATATGGAGGAGCTGCAACATAACCTTGTTGACTCATGATGGCAATTTTCTCATTCCATGTATTGTGTCCTCTTCAGGAATCTGCAAGAAGGAAAATGACACCTGTTACTATTCATCACTCTTTGTGCATTTAAAAGGCTGTGAATTGTATTATTCCCCCCCCCCAAAAAAAAAAGATAAAAGACACATTTGAAGGCAAAAAATGACCTGAACTCAGGGGCAAATACTGGTTTTGCTTGACAGCTTAGTTTTCTCAGCATTATCACAGGCTGCATTTTACCTCTCCCAAGTCCATGGAGAGAACTGTAAGCAAGGGATGTGCAGATGGAAAAAAACTCTCAAAGGAAAGTCCCAAACTATTCTTTTTAGTGGGAGAACTTTGACTTCAACTACACGTGGAAAATACACTGTGGATCCTGCTCCCCAAATACCAGCCATCCCAAAGAACACAGAGCACACTCAGAAACCAGGAAAGGCACAGTGACCAGAGCAGAAAACTCCCCCTGGCAAATCCTTCTCCTGGGCTAGCACATCTTATTTTAGAGGAAGTGTGGAACATGACACTACTTTTCCACCAAACCTTTTACAAACCTTCTACATTAACCCCACTCCAAGCAAGTGATGGAAGATTCCTTGCTTTTGATGCTGGTGAAACACAGAATAAAGTACAGGATAGAGAGAGTTCCTAATTGTGGTTGTCTTCTGCATTCCTGGCCCAGGCCTGGGCAGTCTTTTTACTCCAGAACTCCACAGTGTGACAAAACTGATACTCCACAAGGGAGGTGAGGCACTGTGGCCTCGACAGCACTGATGTTACCCTTGCTGTTATCAGGCATCTTCTCCCTAAGTTTCACATCTTGATCTTGTTGTTGGTAAAGAAAATGAGACAAGCAAAATGCAGAGTTCGATAGAAAGCGATTCAGGAAGAGTTTTCTAGTGATGAGAGCATTCACAAGATATGTAACTTCTTTCTTGTAGTTGGGATTTTTTTAAACAGAATAGAGTAACTCTCGAGAAAGAGTGTCCTGATAATTGCTATCATTTTTAGCAGCAGAAAATCTGAAGAACCCTGCATTGCCAAACCATATGATTGTATTTCACCAGATTAGTTTTCAGAGAGTGCCCTTGCCACCCAGGGATCTGAAAAGTTATTAAGGTTGTACACTCTGCAGCCTTGGTAATGAGCTTCCTCTTTTCCATGTCAGAACTTCTATTTTGATAGCAGATTGAATTTAACAGTAACAGAATTTCACTTTCTTGAGGTCCAAATTAAACTGTTGTGAGAAATGCTGAGGATCCAAACCCTGAACTAGCATTTTCTACTCCTGTAGAGTCCCAAGCACACAGGCCAGACATCCCCAAAGAACTAAAAATACACAACATAAATTAGAATTTCAGGTGTTAGGTGTTCTTTTGAAATAGCTTTGCCAACCACCTGTACTTCACATTCTTAAGCTAAAACCGTGGAGTCATCTTTAAACATGGAAACTGGATGAAAATAAATCACGAATTGTGCTCCAGAAGCACACACAAAGGCACCTCGAAATTACAGCTCCAAGAACACACAGATAAATTTATGCTGCACTGGCACATGTCAGTAGAGAAAAGTTCTCCCTATCAGAAAATGCATTCCTAGGCTTCTCAAATTAAACAGATATTTCTGAAGAAAAAAACCTTTACTGATCATCCACATCAGACAAGAAACCACTCTGAGCTGTGTACAGGGCCTGGCCCTCCCCACACACTGCAGCTCTCTAAAACCACACTCTTAAACGCAGCACAAGATTTCTCAGTTGCAGTAGTTAACTGCTTCCAGGAGTTAATCCTATGGAGTTTTCTCCTATTTATTAGTTTACAAGATAAACACAGAGAGAAGAAAGAAAAATGTTTAATCAGAGGCTTGGTGCTGCCAGCTGTATCTTCTGCCCTCCCCCACCTCCATCAGAAAGACGTGGCACTGAGAGCTGTAGTTGTTCCAAAAGACACGAAATTAGCATTGAATTACCTACACACCAGCACAGACATTTATATACACATTTTTTAATATCTGTGTAAAGGAAGAACTTTTCACTTGGACACAGCAGCAACAACCAACACCTTAAGTTGCAAGAGCATTCAGAGGAAACTACTTCCTCTACAGCTTACTCACATACACACACACAAAAAAAAAATCTTGCCACGTCAAACTTCCCACAGACAGTATAAACACACAGAGGTTGTGCTTAAGTGAGACAGGGAGCTCTAATCAGAGACAAAATAATACAGCTTTTTCGAACACAGTTCCAGATTCTATGTAGCACCAGGGATATTTCAGGATAGGTATATATACCACCTATCACAAATGAGCATTTTAAGGGTCACCTGAAGAATTATGAGCATTTCAGAAATTATACTGTGGGGGAGGGTGTGGATGCACCATCACACCATGAAAAGAGTTCATAGAGAAGGTCATGAAAACTTTTTTCTCCCTGTCTCAACACTAGTTTACCTCATACCCCATAACCTGGGGAACAACACCCAGCTGCAGAGTTTAATTGACCTCTATTACAGAATAGGCTGTCATCTTTCTCAGAGGATTGCTGGACCTATGCAAGGCTCTGGTGTCTCTGCGAAGACGTAAAACTTAACTATGTGCAAGCAGAAGTAGCAACACAAAGAAAAGCAGGCTCGCGTCCTTGGCTCCCTGAAAGAGAAGTATTAACTTTGTATTTCTTCGGAGACACCGTGCTCCGCAACACATCCTCCAGGCAGAAGCGCTGTCCCTTCCCATGGCACGTTGCAGTCCCAGTCTGGCAACCAGTCTGGGGGGTGTGCACCTTTATCTACACGGGCTCACAGCGGCAGAACGAATATCGCTGCGCACACACAGAATGCAATACAGCCACAGGTATATTTTAGGGCTCTTTTCCGATAAACACATTGCGAACTAAGCTATGAAACCAAAATCTAATTCTTTCCGCATTCAGTGCCAAGCCTGCAAAGCTTTTCTACGTTTTTTAATGGCTATAACTTTTCTATCCCCATCGCCTACGGGTTTTCAGCCCGCGACNTGGGAAGACCTCTGCGATCGTCGAGTCCAACCTGTGACCGAAGAGCACCACGTCAGAGTAAACCGTGTCCCTCAGCGCCACGTCCAGGCTTTCCTTAAACGCCTCCAGGCACGGTGACTCCACCGCCTTCCCTGGGCAGCCCATTGCAGGGTCTAGTCATGCATTCTGTGAGAAATTCTTCCTAATCTCCACCCTAAAGCTTTCCCTCAGCAGCTTGAGACTCTGTCCTGTCGCCAGCTGTCTGGTCGAAGACATATATATATATATATATATTTACAACTACATTTTACACATATGTATCTTGCATATCTGTATGTAAAATTATGCCACCTGGATATCTACAGTGAAATATGATGCAGGTACTTTACCTGTTTGCATACTCCTGTTTTAATTACTGTTCAAGTGCATTTTAAAGTGCTGCCTTGGTTACAGGATAGGTAATGTTTTTCTAATTAACAAAGTAGAAACATGGGAGTAACATGAGAGAGATTGGAAGTAACATGAGGAAGATGTATTTGTAAAGTTACTTTTCCTCCCAATCACAAATAAACATTAATTGTGTTAAAGTAAAAAGAAAGGAAAGTGGCAGATGAAAAAAAGCAATCACTCAAAGAATCACAGAATATCCTGAATTGGAAGGGACCCACAAGGATCACTAAAATCCAGCTCCTGGCCCTGCACAGGACAGCCTGAATAACCACGCCACAACAGCTGCATAACTCACAGACATCTGGAATTCAGGCTCCGGAGGCTTTCTTATCCTTGTTCTACAACCTTAATAAGTCTTTTGGAAGCACTAAACACTTTTACCTAGAGCTATACCTCAGGAATGGCTGTGAACTCAAAACAAACTGTCCAAAGCATTTGTTACTGTACAAAACAATTCTGAAAAAAACCAAAAACACCCAGTGCCTTTGAAATAGATGTCAAAATGAAGATACACAGTGGCATCCTTTACATGAAAGACTCACTAGAAACCTCAACAAGCAACACAAAGTAGGCAAGAACAAGGCTTGACCTGTCTTATTGTTGCCATCCAGAGCTGGATTCACCATTAAATAATACAAGCTGGTTTTCTACACATTACCAGCAATACTGTTGGATATGTCAGGGAAAGTCTAAAACCTTTCAAATCTCTCCCAGCTGTCTAATCAGAATGGAAAATGTTGTCCCCGAGGTGAGAAGCATCAGTTGGAGGGGATGTGCTTTTGGCTGCAGGGTATCAGTGACTCTTTCATAAGCAGGATGCAAACCAATGCCTTTCATCATTTCCCTGCTGCAGTTCCACCCCTCGCCCCTCTCTCTTTTCCTGGTTACACAGACACATGAAAGCTATGCAAAACTCTCCTGAAACACCACACCACTGAGGAAAAGGACGGGTTTAAGTTTGGACATTCCCTATTTTGCCAGGGAGACAGGCAGCCTCTGTCCCACCAGTTCTGCTGTGTCTGGCTCTGGGCTATTAAGGGTAAGCAGCTGTGACTAGCTCAGCACTGAGAGCCACGCACTCACTTGGCCACTGAATACTCACTATCAGATTTCTCCTCCCCGAAATCAGCTCCAGTGGAACCGAAACATGAGATCAGCAAAGATAGCGTGGAGAAGCCATGGCATTGCAGGTCTTCCCTTAACCCAGGCCCACTCTGGAAATGGATCAAGATGCATCTTTTTTTCGAGGATGGCCCTGTTTTCCTTTACTTTTCCTTTACTGGCACACTGAGACAAAAGACATGCAGCATGCCACAGTCTGGATGTTTGGAAGCTACAAGTAGGATTTATCTACCATTTTCACCTATAACATTAAAAGTAATTTAAGGTTTTCAATTTCAGAAACGTGGAAACATCATTAAAGATTTAAGTGCATTATTGGTCTGGGAAGTAATTTCACAAAAATGAGAATGCAAGATTGCTAAACCATTGTAAGTAATTTCATTTAATCATTTTAATTGAGCTGTAACATAAAATCTGAGAATCAGACTGGTTTGTTCCCTATTGTTGTCAGTAATGATGACCTTGTAGGTTAAATTACCTTTCTTAACAGAGTCAGTTAGGTTGGAAAATGTATCCTCTAGTGGTACCTACACAGTGCCACTGAAAATGAATGTGATTTCATACATTTCAGACCTAATTTGGAGTACTGTACAGGCTCTACAGAAGGCTAGCTCAAATCTTTCAGAGACCATTATTAAATTTATTTCTTAATTATTATTATTATTTTCCAAATAATTTGAGGTTGAACTGTTCCCAGAAATTACTAATGGAGGTGTATAAAAGCCCCTGCTGAACAAACCAGGCAGATCTCCTGTCTCTACCCCATTAAGACAATGTGTGTGTGATTCCAGGAAACCTAAATCCTGTCCTAACCTTTTCACTTGTGGGATGTCCTTAAAATACTGGCTTTGCTACAAGCTGCCAGGAAGAATCTGAACAAACCTTTTCTCTAGAGGAAGATGTGGGCAATATTGGGCATGTTCTTTAAAGAAAAGACTATTTCATCACAAGGACTACTTCATGAAACTCCAAGGATTACACATTTTAAAAGGGGTTTCTTTTTGTTGAAACGGTTTTTTGTCTTTTCATTTGATTTGTATGTCCTTTAGACAAAGCTACAGGTTTGCTTTTGCACATCAGAAGCATCCAAAGAGCTATTTACATAAAAAAAGATTACTTTCTTTTCCTGTCTTGCTTAAATATAGTCCCTAAAATCTTCTTTGATATTTTGCCTACTGTATATTTCAGGTCTATGAAAACCAGCTTACAGCTCAGTGTAAAGTGCTTTACGAGAAAAATGGAAATTGTATTTAAAAATATGATTTGATTAAAATGAAAGCAAAGACATTGGTATAAAAAAAGCAATCAAACTTTGAAGGAATTAAGTTCTCTCAAAAGAAAATTGTGTGTCAGATTAGAAAATGCTACATGAAGAAAAGGAAAAGATGTAATATTTCAGGAATCAGGACACTACTGTAAGAAACACATCAGTGTCGTGACTCAGCTACATTTCTAATATAAAAAGCCAAGCACAGTAGAAACCCAAAAGAGGGTAGAGAGGAAGTGAATACTGATATTTTACTTTCAAAGGCAATTAGAAAATGTTATTGGAGTGCACCCTTTAAACAGGGAAGGGTTTTCAGAATGCCACTGATGTAGGTGTTGTTATTCAGGGAAAACAATGCAATAATGTTAAAGTCCTGGGCATACTTTCATTGCTGTAAATCTTTTAATTACCCCATGTTAGTAGGTACTTCCTACAAGGACTGTCCACTGCCACCCATTTCACTTCAGGCATGGCACCACAATAAAGGAAGGATTAATTCCTTACGGGTTTTTGGGGTTTGGGTTTCTTTCCACTGAAGTAACTGGGGATGTGAATCAGAGCACCCAGAACCACAGTGGGTCCTGGCCAGTCGAGGTGGCCACTGGGAGGCCATTAGGGATTGCTGAGCACAAGGATCATGCCAGTGAATCTCCTTTTTCCTTCTCCTGAGTGTGACCTCCTGCTCCCCAGTGATGCTGAAGCTGTGCTACTTCTCTGGCTGTCTCAGCACAAAGAGGTCCTGGCACCTCGTGCTCATTAAAGGTTCCAAAGTATTTTTAGATGAGAAGGGTAAATCCATTTCAAATTCATAAACTTGTATTCTGTTTGTCTGAATTCATCTGCAAGTTCATTTTAGACTGATTATACACTGCTGTGAGCTGGGATGTTTTGTTGGTTACTGGTAGCTTTGGAACAGCTGCACTGTTTCACCCTAGAAATGGCTGAATTTTGTTACACCCTGCAGAGGATGGGCGGTCTGGAAGTGTTTCACTGCTTCCCTGCCCCAGCCCTTTTAAACACCACTGGCAGCTGCTAAGTCCACAATGAGAGCCCCCGTTGTCTCCATGCTCCCTAACTCCCCCAGACAGAGGACAAAAATCATCCACCACAGAGGGCATTCACTGCCTACCTCAGAGACTGTTGGTAGAGTTTGCTGGCATATTTGAAAAGCAAAAAATTGTATTGAGGCACGGAAAACGATATGCAAGTAAAAGAGTACTTAATGCTATTATTCACTTAGGAGACACTCTGGGTCTTGAGAACAGGGCACTTGCCTTAAAGCCAAGGTGCTGATCTCTTGTTAAGTTGGTCCCTGGTAGCTAAAGCCACTTTCTTTCCCTGAAACTCAGTAAACCAGAAATTTTTATAAAATCCTTTCTGGTCCACATGTGGTAAGTTCCATGCAAGCTACACATTACAAAAGCAAATGTGCTTTAGAAAAATGACTGTGGCTGCTTTCTCCCAAAAAATACTTTCTGGCTAGTTCAAGCCTCTGAATTTCCCAATATCTGCAAACTGTGAGACTCCTCTGCTCAGTCTCACTGAGTGATGCTATTTTGGTTTTCTAATGAAACCAACATTCTGGCAACTCGATCTGGAACATATACAGGAGATAGATGTGGTGTTCTGAGAAAACTGCTGTGATGTTTCAGTTGGGGAATTTCAATTATCTTTTTAATTCATTTACCACTGTCTAAGATGCATGAGAGTGGAAGATTGCACTACCTGTTCTTAACAGAAAAAACCCCAAGACTTGATTATCCTGCTGTAATTGCTACATAATGAACTGTAACATAAAAACAAAGATGAGATCTAATTGTAATCTGATGAATAATGTATCACTTATAAAGCACTGTGAATAAACATTAGGCCACCAGTCTGAGAAAGCAGAAAGTTAAACCGTCCTTTCTGTGTTTGCTTGCTGAATGTATGGAGTTTCTGAAACATTGATATATTTCACTTTTACATTCAAAAGCAACTGAAGCAGCTTTATTTACATTGGCTTTTATTTTATGCTTCCTGCTTGTGCTTAAAATTTCTGATGTATTAGTGGAGTCTTGCTATAGAGCAGTACTCAAACTCACTATCATTAAAAAAGAGTAATGGAGTTAATTCTTCATAACAAACTTCTGATTTGAGTTACTTAAGATGCAAATACTTCTATGTGTGTTCTTACTTTGACTGTGCTTCTGCTTTCCTCCACCATTAATGCTGAAGTGAAAAATCTACCTGAGCATAATTTAGATAGGGAAAATTTATAGAACAGGAAAAAAAAATCTCTGTTTTTTGTAAAAATATCAGTCTTGATTACAAAGTATTTTTCAAAATACTGGGTTCATGCTATTTGGATACCCTTAGTGTAAAATAATTGATGCCTTCCCCATGATCAACAAAAATAAACATCAGAATTAATTTTTTTAAAAATCCATCACCTTATTTTTATACCACAGAAGAAACAAAGGGATAGGAGATGCTGCTGGCATTACAATTAAGGGCAGGAACAAAATTCTGCCTCATGCTTGGTGTCACAGCATGAGTGGTAGATTTGCACTGTGGAGGCACATAAAACTCTTGTTCAGCATTTGCAGATGTGGGCAGTTGTCTGGAAAACAGGCAGATCCACGTCAAGGCCAGCTGCACATGAGCACCAAGAGCAGAGGGCTGTACCAAAGGCAGAAGGAGCTGAGAAGTCTGGAAATTGGCTCCTGGCAAGAAGATGCAGCGCAACAGGCAAGGCTGCAGGCAAGGCTGGGGTTAAACATCAAGGTGTTTTCAGAGGGCAGAGTCTTCCATTATAATCTGCTCCACTTGGAAAGCAATTAGTTATCAAAGAGTTGGAATTCTTGTTCCTATTGCCAGGAATGAAGATAGCTGGATTGCTTTTTAATCTATTGCAGCTATTTGGATGGGGGTTAAGATTTCGTGCCGGAGGTCCTGGTTGTGTCCCCTTTGCTCCTCTGGTAAAGCTTAACCAGAACCATCCAGAGGCAGAGGGAGCAATGCTGCCTGCCTTTTGCAGGCAGAAATTGATGCCACAGCAACTTTTTTATGCCCTGTCCTTTTGCCAGATGGAACCACCAACATCAGACCCGCTGAGGCAGACACTGAGAAAAATACTTCGCTGTAGTTGTGAGTGTTAGAAACTGCTTCAGAAATCTTACAGCTTATTTTGTAATGCAGAGGAAAGAGGGAAGAAAAGGATACTCCAGGAGGACTCAAACCATCAAACTACAAGCAGGGAATTTCAGAAGTTTTCATATTTCTCAAGGTTTTACTCTATATATAGCAGCTATTTTTCCTATTTTCCAGGCCCAGAGCAAAAAAGTGGGAGTTTTCAAGTGTAAAAACAGAACCCAAACTTCCCAAGACCCATAGCTTAGTTTTTCTCTGCTTCTCCTGTTCCTGTTTTCAGTATGGAAAAATTCATTCTTAGGAGCCTTCCAAGTAACAAACAATACCTGCTTTAAACTGCAGTGCAAAAATAGTCGACTTTTATGCTGGACTGTGGCCATGCATGTAATTGAGCTCTTTCAAAGCAACGAGTCAAGGGGAGTTAATCACCTCTGCACTTGCTAGCAGGAAACAAAATTTAAAAGATGAAATTTGATGCAGGTGAGTATTCATCAGACTAATGTTAAATCTTCATGTTCAATTTTCAGTTCCACATTAAACCATCATTTTGGAATTTAGTACATTATTTGGGCCTAATCCGTATCTCAGCTATGATTAACATATATTTTCTAACTGAATATGATTGGGTTACTCTTGATTAATTTCACTGTACTACATCAGAGGAGAGTTTAGCATGGTGTATTTCTTTAGCTCAACAGGCTGGAATGAAATGTTCTTTCAATAGGAAGAGGGGAGATCCTAAAATCCGAGAGTTTAGGATGAACAGATGGATAAAAGGTGTTGTGTTACTCAACTGCCACCTTTAAATGACAATTCAAAGAGCAGGATGAAGCACTAGGGCAGAGGTGAGGAAAGTGAAACACCTGCTTGCATTACTTACATGCATGTTCCATTCAAGGCTCTTCCAAGCTTTGGCAAAGAAGATCAATTTTGATTCCCAGAGGCTCTGCTAGGAAGAATGTGATGCAGCATCTCCCTGCCAAAACCAGAAAGAAAATTACACATAAATAGTCTTCCTTTCACTTTAGAGTCTTTTATCAGAATTTTTCCAGCCACTGAAGCCAAAAATGTGGTCATCCCATCTCCTGGGAATCAAAATGAAAAGGAAATAGACACCTACGAGTCTTTCCAAGTCCCAAGAGTAAATTAGTTCTTGCTTGCTAAAACACAGGGATAAGTAAAACCAGCAGTGGAATGACACCTGGAAACATGAATTCTAGCCCAAACCCCTACTTCTAGATTAACAAGAAACAGTAATTCCAATGTCACAAATTTTTTTCCATGTTCGCAAACCTTGCAGTGAATATGTTTTACTTTTTCTCACAACAAAATCTTGTCCCTATTTCGTGTATTAATTTTTGGGTGCAATCTGAAATCCTTGTCTTTTCATAAAGGAAAACCTTCTCAAAAGACTTTTGTCCAAGAAGTCTAGGAAAAAAAAGTTTACTTCTCTTGAGCCAGTTTAGGAAGGTATTTCCTGATTATTCGAGATTGGCTGTGGTAGGAACAGGTAGGACAAACACCAAAAAACCATGGGAGTTCTTTTCCTCAAATCCTTGTCTCTTTAGTTATCTGTACATTTTTATGTCTCATGTTTAATGGTGCAGGTCTTTGGCTGCAGAAGGCCTGTGAATATGTACATGCTTCGAGAGCTGCTCAGAAATCTGTTTTCTAACATGCTGGATTATAGTTACATTCTCCACACAAATTTCTATTTACTTGGGTATAATTCAGCAGTGCTCAGTGGTAACAACATTGTTTCTGTGTTTTGGAGGAAGGTGGCTTCTTTTGACAGTTTATTTGGGTTTTTTTCCCCCTCACAATAGATGCAAAACTCCTAATCTAGGATTACACCCAGTAACCTAAATGAGAAATACCCTCCTGTACATTTCTCTGCTTCTTCCACTACACTTCATTTGCCAGTCTTGAAGCTGGGGAAAAAACCCAAAAAACCAGGACTGGTTCTAAAATTCCAACCCATCATACAGTACCTTGCCCCATAATCCACATTAGGGATTAAAATTAAAAGCTATTACTTTTAATGTTGAGGAACTGCTCGTGCCTCCTTGTGAGAGTGAGCTGAGTTTTCCTGTCTGTCTTTACAGGTATCTAAGATTTATCTATGACCTGTATATTTAATTTCTTTTCACTAAGAACTTGTTATTACTGGTTTTGGTACCTTTGCCACTCAATGTCTGTACTTCCAGTGAGGACACCCTCTTATCTGGCAGTGCACTGCAAAATTACTCATGCAATTGAAACATCTGGATTTTATTAATTTGTCTTGTAAGACAAGAGAATTTTGCTGGGAAAAGATGAAGAGAATCAGCTTTAATGGATGTTACTTGGAGCTATCCATTTGAACCTTCCATCAATGTATTTAATTCACATTGTCATTTTAAAACTCTCTTGAAAATTAAATCCTTTCCATGTGTCTCTGTTCCTTGCTACTTCCCGAGACAGGAGAACAAAACTTAAGGGTAGCAATTAGGCAGAAATGTATTTTTGTACTTCTGTAAGGTTTGTGGAAAATGATGTTTAGATTTGCCTTCAAAATTTGCTTTTACATTATGTAACTACTGAATTGTAGGACTATGAAACAAGGTATGCTATCAGGCAATGATTTGGGAAAGTAACTTGTGCTGAGGTGCCTGACCTTGCCAAGTTTGCTGAAGCCACTAAAAAAAAACTCATTTGAAGAAATCATATTGGAAGAGGTCATCTCCCCTTCATTTGGAAGACTCTGCATCATGATTTCTTTAGTGGCATGGCTGTGATTTTATCATTTGTTCCATTAAACCAGCTATAAATTTATGAGCGAGGGATTTTTTCCATGTAATTACCAAAACAAAACAAAACAAAACCAGTCCACCAAACAGAAAAAAAACACCAAGAACCCACCAAACAAATAAGCACTGGCATTTTTTTTCCTTTTTTCCCCCCTGCTGATTCTCCCATTTGGCTAAAATCACATTCTACAATAAATTGGGTAGTTTATTAAATTGTTTACAGATGATACAGTTAAATCTACTAGAAAGCTGTTAAAATAGGTATTATTAGGGAACTAGCTTATGTTGTTTTTAATGTGGAAAAAATCAGATATGAAAAGAAAATGAAATGCAGAAAAAGGAGGAAGTCAGACCATCTGGGTACTTACACCAGTAAAATGCTGCCCATAAATTAGAGATCATGATATCCCCTTTCCCTCTGTCTCTTCCTCATTACTAAGGAATGGGTGGAAATATTTGCATTTTTAAAGAATCCACAGACCTAGGACACTACTGTAGGAAACTGTTGGTGAAATGAAAGCTTTGCTTTTATTGCTGGATGAAAAGACAAACATATACCTCATTTCTTCTCACATTTGGAGAATGTCTTCTGAACTCAGCTGCAGAAATACTTGATTTAAATTAGATTTTAGGTAAATCCGCTTGTAGCAAAGCTGTTCAGTATAATAAATTATTATTACAGTATGAAGAGAAAATATATGGACAAGTGGCAGCAGATGAGGCAAAGAAAACTAAGAAGTGGTCAGCAGGACCACACAGAGCTTTAAAGGAATTCGAGGCTGAAACAGCTGACCATGACTGAGATTAGAGAGTGCCATTTTTTAACCAAAGTGTTCCAAGAGAGGCTCAGAAAACAAGAAGCCTGTCAGCCTGATATCTATCCAAAACAAAGAGGTGGAAGCTGTAATATGGAACAGTGGACATCTGGATAAATATGACTTATCTGGGAAGAGTTAAAAAGATTTTTATAAAAGGAAGTCCTGCCTCACAAACATAAGGCAGTTCTTTGAGGGGATCAAAAAACACGTGGATAAGGGTGATCTGATTGATCTTGGATTTACAAAAGGCTTTCAACAAATTCCTTCACCAAAGGCTTTTAAGAAAACTAAGCAGCCATACCATAACATGGCTTAGAAGTATAAGGTGGTACACATTGGGGGAAAAAAACATTAATTCACATATAAAACCGTGGGCTTTGAACTAAACAGCATCAGACAAGATTTTAAGATTTTGGGAGATAATTCCAGGAACACATTAACTCTGCAGTGTCTGAAAAAGCAAATTAGGTGTTAGCAGTGTTGGGGTTAGCAACTAGAGAACAAAATAGGTATCATCATGTTATTGCATAAATGCCAAGTTTGTCTGCTGCCTGAAGGCTGTGTGGTGTTGCAGACTCTCATTTCAAATATGACTTAGAACTACAGAGGAGGTAGAGAAGGAAAATGGGGAGAATGAAAGGTGCAAGGTGGCTTCTCTATAAAAGATGACTAATTACTCTATTCTCTGTTTGAAAAAATGTGGGTATGCAAAAGGTCTGTAAAATAAATACCTGGGAAGTGTGCCTGGGGATTGCTTGGTCACAGTTTCCCCTGATCCATGAACAAGGGACATCAAATACATCTGTAGGATTCAGATTTAAGGCAGAGAAGGTGATTCTTTATGTCACTATTTAGTTAGGGATGACTTCCCAAGCTAAGCTAAAGATACTAAAAGTTATGTGGGCTCAAGAGGAAACAACATGCAAAAGTTCATGGATGAGAAATTCCTTTTACAAAGTACAGAGCTGCCAAATCCAGCTGAGGAAGTCTTTGAGTGGAGCTGCCTGAGGAAAGAAGTGCACCATTTTCCATGTTCCATTTTCCATCTATTGTCAGAGACAACATTTCAGGCACAGATAGATATTGAGTGAGTTCTGCCATTTGTCATTTTCCCACTTTATAGGATTAATTGTGACATCAAAATTTTATCACTTGTTGTCTGAAACTGGATCTTTAGGCTTTAGTGAAACAATGGGGATGGTGGCAGTGGTTAAATGGCTGTAGTTGCCACTAGCTTGAAATTTTTCAGTGTATTTTGAAAATAATCTCAGAAGTGATGCACTTTATTTAAACTCTAGAAATTACAGAGACTAAAAAGTCATAAACTCCATGACTGACTCCAATTTTATCTTGATGTCCCGTTTCTGATCAGCATTTAGAAATCCTGATCAGAAAGGATCTGAGTAGTATTACAAAGCAAAACATGCTGCTGCACAAGCATTCAAGAAATTCATACAGGGCAAATGGGAATTCTCAAATGGGAATATTCTTTGTGAGATTAACACATAGGAAGCTTTAGGTCTCTCCATCATGGGAATAGTTTAGTTACAGATTTCAAATGGTTTCCTTATTGCAGAGCAAACAAGAAATTATCCCCTAGAGGAAAGCAACAGATTATTTGAACTTGTTGTTACAAACAACCTGACAAGAAGAAAGTTATTTCTCCTATTTTTTTTCTTCCTGTCAGGATCACAGCTACTGTCAGTTCAAGTAAAGAGTCCTATATCACTTTAGATGTACTAGGTTAAAATATCCCCAAAGCTTTGTTGTTCACCAAAATCAAACAGATCCTGATGTTCTGACTGGTCATTTTTTCAGCTGAGCAGTTGCTAATCAAGGTTGTTCTGTTCTAATATTTTACACAATTCAGTTATATCATCAAAAGTGATAGAAACATCTGTATCTAGTACAAATTCCCATCCCATATATGACCATCCAAATTCTCCTTAATATGTTTTCTGCAATAAGTATATGAAGGAGTTCAGAAACAGAGATCTGATTTGATTGTTCCTTTTTATCAAAATGATAAGAGACTAATACAAGCTCAAAAGACCCTAACAGTAATTAAGCATTTCATCACAAATTTGTAACTTTTGAAGGACTGATAATTGTGTCATAAACTCTCCTAAAACAGATGTTTCATTTTGCATTTTTCAGAGTGTCACAGACCATTTGTTGTAGCTATATTCAGAAGCTATATTGTCACCAAATCTATAAAAACTTGCATCATTCGGTAAAAGGGAGAGAATTTTGTCTAAAGCAAGATTCTGCCTAGGGAAAGACTGAAAATCTGTCTGCTACAGCAACATATCAACACTGCAGAAGATAGTAAGCAGTTAGCCACCTTGAACTGTTTCAAATGAGCTGTCTGTACTCAAAAGTTGTCCAGCAAAGTCCCTTTAAAGCCATCACCTTTCCTAGTATGGCTTCTCTGATGGTGTTTTCCTTAAGTATTTAATTATATGGCAACCTGGGCTTGTTTTGCTTCTCCAGAGCTGTTGTCTTGTAGTCAATAAAACAAGAACTCTTCCTCCTACTAAATTCTGTTATTGAGAGAGTGACATTTTCTTCTGTTTCATTAGAGATCTTGTCTCCACCCAGGCTTTGTGTTACCTCAGTGTCTTATAGGACTAGTGAAGGACTCAAGCTCCTAAAAGTCTCTCTACTTTTTCCAGCCAGAATATTTCAGTTTAACAGAAGATCCTCTCTCTACCTTGATATTTTGCCTTTGAAGCATCACTCCAGGGGTCACTTAATTGACAGATGCACTGGATAGGTTTAAACCCTCAGTGGTCACCTGCTACTTAGATGCACAGTCATGTAATTTAAATGATGAGTGTTTCCTGTAGCCCCAACATCTCTGACAGCTTAGAACCAATCAAGTGGGAACACTGCAAGAAGGGACCTCAGTGAATTTATGCTGTGAGAATCTGATGCCCCAGTACCCTGGGTCTCAAAGAAAGAGGTGTTTCTTTCAGAAACTCATCCAGACATTAGAGATGTTTCTGGCCCACCTGCTGAACCAGCTTAGTTCGAAATGTAATGTGATTTAAGCCACACTACCTGACTTTGGGCTGAGGTTGTTAACACCCAGCTAGAGGAATATTCATCCCTTGTTGAAGAACAGTCACCTCTTAAACCACCCCAGTGACTTTTTTTCTTTTTCTTTTTTGGTGCTTATAGTAAGGTTCCCCTTTAATGACACAATGCAAATCATCCATTGATAGCAGCCATAGAGAGATCTGATACTTCATTTCACTAACCCTCTTCCCCACTCTGGTAGAAAAGGCAGCAGGCTGCATAAGAACAGGTATAATAATAATTCAGGTCATTGCTAAATAGCAGTGCATGTTAAACTATACTGAGGTCAGAGAGAACTAGAAAAAGGAGCAATTCCAAGACAGGGGAATTATAAAGCTATTTTTTTTTCCTTTTTTTTTTTTTTTTCCTCTGCTTACATTCCTGCAGTGCTGCAGAAAGTGCATGCAGAGTAGAGATGAAAATCCTAAAGCCAGTTCAGACTAAGTGTATCAGTTATTCAGAGGATGTACGTGCTGTTTCACTTGAGATTCTGCCTGCTTTGTTTGGAGTCAAAATGCAAGGAATGGGTAAATTAGGAGTTTAAAACGTCTGGCACCATTTACTAAAGTAAACTTATTTCCCAAATTGTCACAGGGAAATGTACACTTCTTTTTGCTGTTGCTTTGATTTAGCTGTCAGGATAGTAATGTTTAAAGCCAGCCTTCTCTGCCTCATGGCCGAGTCTCTTTGTGTGCATTCCCACAAGTTCCAAGTTCACTTACTTTACTTTGAAGGTGGGCTGAGCGTCGGAATCTGACGAAAGAGTGGGCTGTGCCCTCGGTGCGAGGGAGCTCTTCCATTCCCCTCAATGACTACATTTGCTCGTGCAGTACACAGCAGCAGCAACAGTGTGGTGCTCTGGGGCTCCAGCTCTGCCCGGCAGACGAATCTCCAGCTCGCTGAGCATCTGCAAGCCAAGTTTTTCATGTTCTCCTGTGTGTGAATGCTGCCCAAGTGCACCAGGAAAATGGGCACGGGGGATTATCTCTGCATCGCTATGAGCGGAGGGGCGCCGTGGGGCTTCAGGCTGCAAGGGGGCAAGGAGCAGAAGCAGCCTTTGCAAATCGCCAAGGTAAGAGCATGACAGAAAGGTGTTGTCGGTTTTATGGACATGGGTGACAGCAGCACTTTGTTTAAACCAATCCTGCTGCCAGGGAAATGGTTGGTGTGGACCTTATTGTGCTGCTTATTTGAATTTGCTAACGTGTTTTACAGAGATTCTACAGGTGTCGATTCTGTTGGTTTCAATGAAAAGGGATTGTTGCTTTTTGGTAGCTTGTAAGTGTTGCAAAAGTTTTGTTAGATGCTGAATGTTTCACTTGTGACATGGTGTGCGCCTTTCAGCCCCTGTTTGCTTTGCTCTCTGGTTTTGAGTGCACTCGGCACATCACAAAACTCCATCTCATATTAGGAAATGCTGCTTCGCTCATCTATTTATGATAGTTTTTCTACTCTGGTCAGAGAATAAATACAGCTTTATCATGAGAAAATGTTCTTACTATTCTGGGAATCCTGGAAAGCATTACACTGACTTATCCCTGGTTTTGGAAAGTTATCCAGTCTTAGAAGCAGCTTTAATAGATGCCAAACGTTCCCTCTTATATTTCATTAGCAACACTGAAAATTACTGGACACTTTATAAATTTTCTGCATGTATAGAAGGAGGGTAAGAGAGCAGAAGCTGACGATAAATTAAAAATAGGAACTGGTAGTCCCAACTCGCAAAAATAATATTTCCAAAGTAGTTTTGTTAAAAATCAGCGCTCACTCCAGTGCAACAGCTTCTCCCCTGGTGCAACAATGAAGATTTGTCACGGTTATTAAGGCTTATGTAACTGTATGGAGCTGCATTCTGTTCTCTTAGACAAGAGGGACAAATTTTGTCCAGAGCTCTGAGCTCAGCAAAATACCACTGGCTGAAACAGTGTGGGGACTGATCATCATTCCATGAGCTCTGCCTCGTTAAATTGAGGGAGAGAGCTTAAAATGTGTCTTATCTCCTTTCAGTATCTTGGCAATGCAGTGCACAGAGTGTTTTGGCTTTACCTTGATATGGTATTTTAAATCAGTAGTTTAATATTTAAGCTGTAACTTTTTCAAGCTGTCAATACACTTTTTAATCAGTTAACTTTAATTTACTGGATCAGGTAACTTTTTCACGAACAGCAGAAACAATAAATCTACCTCATTTTATAAGAGAAGGTCCTTTTTAGCTCCTCTGTCAAGAAAAGGACATCTTTCACTATTCTTTTCACTTATTTCCAGCCTACCATATTAACCATATCCAGTAACAGAACTATGATTTTTTGAAGGCTTGAATAATTTTTCTCATTCCTGTTTTTTGTTCGTTGTTCTATATTTTGCAAAACTTGAACATGCTCACTTTTTTGGGGCAATTGTTGCTGTGCAAGTAAAGCCTCTGGTAACAGATGGCAGTGGACTCCTGCCATCTAGTGAAAACTTGTAGCTAGAACTTAAAAAATCGTGAGTAACGGTAAAAGGCAAGTGGCCTTGATTGCATAAAATCAAAAGTAAAAAGCACAGGAGTTTGTACACAAGATTCTGAGTTAACTTCAGTTTTCCTGACAAAAATAGTCTATTCAAGGGAGGGTTTTTTTTCATATTCACATCCTAGACTGGGGCACTTAATCTGGATTCTGTTTTAGCAATTAAGGTTGAGACTTGAGATACAGGGAAACAGCTGTACCTTACTTCTAATGGGAAAATTCCCAGGAAAATATACTCACATTTAGAGAAATAATAATATGTATTTTTAGGAAAAACCCCACAAGTACAAGTTTTCCTGTAAATGAAAGGAAATGCCCCAGAGAGTTGTTACCTTTGTTAGAGCAGAGGGAAGGACACTCAGGCTCTGGTTATGAGGGGAGAAGTGATTTGTGGTATAGATGTACAGGGGAGAGGGATATGGAATGGAAAGAAGTGAGATGATCCATTAAAATATGCCAGGACACAAAATTCCCAAATTCACACTTACCTACTCTTTGATAAAGGAAACATATTGTTTTTAAAGCTGATGGGAAAAGTTGCTGCAGTTCACTGCCAGATGCAGCTTTTACCAGTTTGTTTTATGCCTTTTAAAATACTTTTATTACATTTATAAAGAATATGTAAACCATCCCATCACTGCCTAACTCCTAAAGCATATATTCAAGTAGCATTCCCACTGAAATCCATGAGAGTTTTGCCTGTAGTATAAATTATTGCCTTCCATTACCATGCAAAGTGTTAATGGAGAGATAAAGACAAATCTTTTACCAAAAAATCTCTAGGTACTTTTTCACAAGTACTTTTGCACATAAAACAGGCAATTTTCATCAGCAAATAATTTTTCAACCAGTAAATTCAATTCAAGACTTTTCAGTAATTTGTTAGTGTGAGATTGCAACAAATGGATTTTACTAAAATATGAGAAAGTATCATTCTGCTTGTCCATTTTAAGCAATATTAAAGGCATAAATTTGACTCATTTTCTGTAAAAGCATAAAAAGTGTTTAACAACTCTCCTCCTCTAAACCCTGGCTCTGTACATGAACTCAATTTGTGAAGTCCGATAATGTTGCAAATACTTCATAAAAATTTATTTTCAGTTAAAAAGAATTTGCATATTCTATATATTGTCCCACTATAACCTAAGGGCCTGAAAAGGAAGTATTTTAAATACTATGTCCAAAGATGTACTGTGCTAAGAAGGCTATCTAATAAATAGATGTTGTTTAAAAATAGGAAGTTTAATCCTGAGTCCAAAGCTAAGGAAAACAGTGGTTGTGTGCATCTCTTCTCTAAACCCTGTCAGTGATGTGCTCTAGGACAGCTTTCCCAAAGCAGGAGATGGCTGGGAAATCTCAGTGTAGCAGTGACCCTAGAAGGATAAGTATTCAAGATATATAAAAGCAATGCATGATGTCCTTTCCATTTTACCGTGAGATATATGAAGGAGTGCTTTTTTATTAATACAATTGTGGTTTTTTTCTTGAAAATTTCTTTTCAGTTTTTAATTTAAAAATATAGAAAATAATTTTCTGAACTAGCATTTGAAAGAAAGTTCTGTGACTTTTTCTATTAATACTTTAAAAAGTTAACAGTAAAGTTATATCCTTTATGAAGCATCTCTATTGCAACAGGTAATTTAATGGAGTTGTCCTATAGATGATTTAGATTTGTAATTCAATGCAATGTGACTCTATAAAATTATCTTTGCAAGAGAGGCACATTATTCTCAGCATATTTGTTACCTGCACCAAATCAATGTAATTTGATGAACTCATTGTTTGAACTCATCAAAGTCGTGGAAATTTAAGTTTGGGAACTTAACCAAATAGTTCTAATATTTAAAGGAGGCAAGCTGCATGAATCAGACCTATAAGCATTTCAAAGGAAATCCAGATTAGTATCCTGAAAGTAAAAAAGGAACAGATGCTTACAAGGAGCCTTCTGCTACTGCTTCCCAAATTGTAGCTTTACCTTTGGCTTAGTAATGACATGTGACAGCTGGCTGCCTGGTCATTTTAGACTTGTGCCCTTGTCCATCAACATGCTCAGATTTCAAGTCTCAGTTTCATCATTTTGGATTCATTGGAACTTGAAACAGAAAGTGAAACTCAAAGACTTGGGAACAACCTGAACCAACAGTGTGAGAAGTAATGTCTGAATATGATTACTTAATATTGAGTGTAAACAAAGGTGGGCTGTGTTAGTTTGGCTTTTTCTCTGCATTTATCCAAAATACTTGACATGTGCAGAACAATCCCAAGAGGTTTCCATCAAGCTGACCTCTACACTTTGTGTAACAGAAAAAAATAAGGGGTGAGACATGTTAGCACAGTAACACTTTGGACCCTGAGGTAAGGCAAAGCATGCCACTGTCACATATATGTGTAAAAACACATTTTAGCAAAGAGTTGGTCTATCCACAAAAAACACCACAGCTGCTGGGTTGAAGGAAACCTTTTTAAGTTGTTGTCATGCTCTTACATTGTCACCCCTGGCAAATGCTCACACTTGCAGGCAGGTAGATGAGTGAAAGCAGGATCCTCCTCTCCACCACTGCAGTTCTCAGTGTGCTGGGTGAAGGCTCAGCACTGAGCTACCACCACCCTGCTGATACTGCCTTGCTTGTATCACTTGACATTTCTACCAGGGTTTGAACACAACTTTATGCAATAGCAATCAGCAGAACAAGCCACATTGAAAACATGCTAGCTGAACTTTGGCAGCAAAGGAGGGGAGTTCAGAGTCAACCTACATGATTTTAAACACAACTTGCCTTACTTGGCCTGTATTTAAAAAAGTTTGTTTAAATTTGCTGGCTAATACATTTCCAAACATAGTTTGTTTCTGCAGCCTGGACAGACTCTTATTCTCAAATTCACCCTCCAGACCATCTGACACAGCTGGTATTTGCTGATATTCGGAAAACCCTGTGAGGCATATTTACATATTCTTTCACACAAGGAGTTATGTGAAAAATTGTGGGTTTATCTATCTTTTCTGGAGAGGATTTTGACTGTGTTACAAGCCTTGACCCAATTTAATACCCCATACATTTTTGCACGTGTTTAGATGACATAGTCAGCTTTTATTTAAGTAAATTACGAAACTTCCTTTGACAGACTGGAAGAAGCTGGGTTTTATGGAGCTTAATTTATTTTGCAAAACAAAGGAACAAAGTAAAGTTCCCCAATTCTAGCTAAAATATACCACTGCTAAATAACTGTGTTCTGGAAAATTTGCCAGTGCTAGTTAGAAAAATAATGAAAGAAAACAATTCATACACCTTAACCACCAAAGGTTTACATGTTCTTCTAAAGGTTAGGGCTCTGTGTTCCCTACTTTCAAGCTTCTGCATTCCAGCCATTGTGCCAGTGGAAATGTTTAACACTGGAGTCCCATCTCGTTGTTTAAAGGCTGCAGGCTGGACTAACACATGAGTGTATACCCTGTTTTGGATATACAGGACTCCATACCAGGCTGGTTTTGGCATGCTTCCCTCAGTATTTAGGCAAATACAAGCATGTTTTGGATACATGGTATTATTCATTTGTGCTTATTTCCAATTGATGCTTTTCCAAGTCTCACACTAGGCGAGTTTTCAATGGAATAGAATGAACACCACAATTCACACTGATTTAAACTAAACAAACTAAAAAAACCAAACAGTGTATTCCTACTAAATTAGATTATCTGCTGCTTTGTATAGAGCTTTGCTTCATTTTGTAGTTTCCTTGCTGGAAACATTTAAAATACACTGCAAGACATTATTACTTGTCATTGTTCTGTACTTTCTGCCATTGCATTCTTATTGTGAATGTGAATGTAATAGTAAGACTTCTGGCCAAGTTCACATTAAAATATCACAACAGGAAATGTTATTTACAGAGTCCTCTAGGATTGTGTCAGATTGTTTAAGAGGACACAGCTAACAACTTTTGCATATCATGGAAAGCTTTCCTTTCACATGCAGAACTCAGTGTTCTTCCTATTTGCAGCAGAAATATTTAGAGCAGAAATTACTTTAAGGGACCATATTTCATAAGTTAAATGCTTAGCACTCTATAAAGTGAGACGGATTAGCAGAGAGAGCTTCAGCTTTAAGAGGAATAATTTTGTGCATGGAATTAGCTATGGACAAAAATGATAACATTTAGATTGCAACCAGTACTCATGAACACTGTTCATTGGCTGGAACAAAACTGGCAGTAAAAAAGCCCCCTGGATATCAGCTTGAAGGTTTTAAATTTCAAACCTAATGTACACAAGTTACACAGTGGATTTTTTTTTCTCCTTTTCTGTAATTTTTCCCATCTGCACCATTTCATTAGAAGCTGTAGGCCATAGTCAGTGGGAATGTTAGGATCAGACTAATGCACATTTAGACTGGAACACTTCAGAGTGCACCAAAATCAAAGTGCTGTGTTTTGGTTACCTGCCAGTAGAACCTGGTGTTGAGCATGAAGGCGAAAAATCTTCAGAACACCTCAGCACCTTGCTCTCAGTGGAGAGCTAAGAACAGTGAAAAGTGGCTGCCTTATTTGCTGTTGATGTGGAAGGTAAATTCTAACAAAAACCTGGCTCTAAGCTCACCAGAAACAACAGGCTTAGACCCTGAGCTGTCTACGATGTGCTGGGCACAGCACGCACTGTCCCTCTCTCACTTAGCAGAGAAACTGCCTGCAAGTTGTCTTTCTACTTTACAGAAATATATTTTGAATCCTTTAAGTCTCCTTCTTTGTTCTGCATCTCCTTCCTACATCTGGGACTGGGCGCTGAATGTATGGGGAACCTTTTGCTTCAAAAGAGTTATGTCATCCTGGACCGAGTAGCTGTGGAATCATTATTTTATGAACTTGTCTTTTTGTAAGTATATTTTAGAAATATGGTCCTATTTAGGAAACTGGATGCTTTGGGTTTTGAAGGCATGTTTTATATTACAATTCATTAGCAGATGTACTGATGATGGGTCAAAACTATGAAGAAAGTAGATAAACTGTGGTGTTCTGTACTGCTGGTTTCATTTGATACCTTCTCCATAGCATAAACATGCCACGTATGGCATAAATTGCTGCAATATTGAATTTCTAGAAAGTTTTTAAAATAAAAATAATGTAAGACACCATGTGTCCATTGTGCCTCTTCACAGTAACAGGAAGAAAAGCAAACAGAATGTCAGGGGAATATAATTTAATAAGACTAAATTTGCCCTTCTTAGTACTCTCTGCCTAATCCAAGAATATCAGGATCTGTTTATTGTCTGAAGGCAAAGGTGGCAAAGCTGAAGCTCTGTTTTAAAAACCTAACAGTTGAAATTGCACTAAAGGAAGCCTTAACAGAGGAGTCACTTTTTTTCCCCATGAACTCACTGGGAGCTTTGCCATTGACTTCAAAGGGCAAAGGATTGGGTCTTAGTATGTATAATACAGTGCAGTTATTTAATTAGAAGCAGATATAATGAATAAAAATCCTCATTGGGAAGGGTGTAGCAGATTTTGCTATGGGTCTATTTAGTACAGATTTCTGTGTCTAGCAGAAGTCATTCCCTTCTAAAGAACAAAAAATCCCCTTAGACTTGGAGGTATTGTGATAATATTGTTTTATAATGTAACTTTTCTTCAAATTGTTTGGTAATTTGTTTCCAAGCTCTCTTGGAAGTCTGTGGAAGTGAGGCCAAAGATACTCACTTGAGCCGCAGGCATTTCCATCTGCTCATTTGTAAGAGAAAGAAGTGCTAATAGTACAGAGTAGACTGACATTACTAGAAACTGGAGGCCACTTATTAAAGGACTGACAATGTATTGGTGTAAGCTAAGGAAGAAATTGAGACAGTGGAAGTATCCCTCAGTTGCAAATGTTTCCTGGCTGAAGGCACTCTTTGTAACTGAGCTCTTGCTTTCTTCATCTCTGCAAACACACTGACCTGCGTTGGCTGAATGGTATTTCCTAAACTATTTCGATTTCAGGGCTTTGCTAACTCACCTCATTTCGCCTGACAACTCAGGCAGTAGTCCTGTGAGCAGTTTATCTGTCAGATTTGAAGTGTAGGAACTCCCAGGTTAGGAGAGGAAGGAGGAAAGGGAGAGGAGTGCCAGGCAGCTGGGGGTGAAAACCTTTCCAGCAGGCACAGCTGTAGCTGGACAAGTCAGTAACTCCTTGGCACACCCGTCTTGTAGATGTGTCTCCAACAGTTTAACTGGGATCCCTTTGGAAAGGCTCTAAGGGTCCTGCTTTTCATGAGTCAGAAAAGCATCTCTGTAGAGAATTGTGCAACAGTTAATGGTTGTCCATACCTGTGTAATAGAAGGTGTTTCCAAGATGTGCTGCTATCAAGGGGAATCACCTCATGAGTTCTAAGAGCTTTATTCGTCCACCACCACTGAAACAGTCATCTCTCTGTTTCTCTCTCTAAATCCTGGTCTTCTCTGCCAGGAATTCTTGCTCTGCTTTCTCTTATCATTCTCTCTGTAGTACTTTTATTTAAATACACAAGTACAGCTACTTACTTAAACATCAGTTTCACTGAAAATTGAGGGCAAAAATGCCTCTGACTTCAAACCTTCTTATTTGGTTAGAATAGTGCCCATCACTTCCACTGGTCTGCCTTTGAACTGAAAGAAACAGAGGAAACTTTCTGCTTTCATGAACTCTCTCAGCACAGAAATGTCTGAACTACTAGAACTTAACAGATGTGGCTGGGATAGAGTGATCAGCATTTTGTTCCACAAATTACATTTTCCTATTTTGCAGAGATCACTTGAAAGGCCAGCTGCCATAAGCCACTGATTTAATTACAGAGGATGCACATGGAAGTAATCTGAAAGGGATAAATAGCTTTCTATATTATCATATATTCATAATGAGCTTTCTGCATGCTGAAATAATACTTGCAGGATGGACAGTGTAAGACTCGCTTGCAAAATCCTTCAAATTAGGAAAAACTGTCATGTTTTGAGCAAATTCCAACATGTGATAGTATTTAATGCCTAAGTTCCTTATGAAGGAGCAGCTGTTAAACATCCTTCATAGAAAAAGAGACCAAAGCTTCAGAATTGTCGGCTTCCCCCCCAAAAAATGGATACCTAGGAAATCAGAAGTGTTTCACTTAAATTGTCAGTCAGTGGAATAAGTATATTATGCTGACCAATATAAAATATGCCCTTCACAAAAGTGGAGAGTTTCATTATAGAAAACATAGTAAGATTGCATAATTAGCTTTTGAAACAAAATTTGAGTATTAAAGTTCTCTCATGGTATCCATACTGCTAGTCAAAGTCAGTCTTTAGATGCATTGTGCATTTTGGGGGTTTCTAAGGGAAGATAATTGACATTTGAAAATCACAACTGCTTCCTTTGGAGCTCCCCAGTCCCTTTGGTAAATGATTTAGCAGTGTGCCTTTATGTCCACTGTAAATAATGACCTTTTCATGATACTGACATTATTGATTTTCACTAGATGGTGCTCTTCACAATCCCCAAAATCATAGGTAAGTGAATGTAAAGACAGTTCTACCTTGGGGAAATTTTGGTTGAAAGGTTTAATGTTTTCTTACTGAAAGTATCATTCAGCCCAGTTCCCCTCAGACCACATAATTTTAAAGTGTAGAATTAATGCTCTCAGGAAGATTTGTATATAAACCAAGTTAAGAATCACAGAATATCAAATTAATCAAAATCATAACATAAAATTAGGAATTTCAAACCTTCCTTTCACTTCTACTTATTATTCCCTGCACACAAATAGAATGTAATCCCCTTCAGGAGGGCTCCATAAATTTGTTCTAGGGTTTGACTTGTGGTTTCATAACACCACAGTCAGGACAAATCTTGACCTTAGACAAAGCCTGACTAAAAATATTCCAGAAGAAAGAGGCCGTTGTAATCCTTTAAAGAGAAAACAAAAATATTCCTGCACCTACTTGATACCATATTACAAACATTAAATAGTCATATTACACAAAACTACTGATTATATGCAGTGAAATAATAATTAAAAAATAGTATAAAAATTTTTATCTCAAACCTCAGTTTCTTGCAGCTTAAGCAGACAGGGCTGGGGGCCCTGGAGGTGTAAAAACTCTCCCAGGTCTTGTATCCAATTTAAATCAAATTTTGAGCTATATTAAAATGGTGTTTTTAATAAATGCCTCGTTATCCTTTCTCTGCCCTCACTTTTAGTCATGACTCAGTCTGTAACACTAGATCTTCATTTTACTAATTTGATGAAGAATAGACTAACATGAAGTACACCAAATCCAAGACTGCATCATTGACCAGCTATGGTGTTGGAAATCTACCCAAGCCCATTTTTACTCAAATAGTTTAAAATTAACAGATCAGTAGTACAGGAGAGATGTAACAGAATTTTTCATGGTTGAATCTTCATTTCGAGGACCATGATGCAGCTCCTAACTATGCTATATTTTTAAAGTAATTTTCCAGCTCTCCAGGATAATGTTATCAAAGTATTTCTGATTTCATGGCACAATTTGTGACTACAGAAAAGTTTTGCCTTTAAAACTCTTTGTCATTCTAGCTTCAGTTTTCTTCCTCTATATTTACAGGAACAGTGAGGAAGAATCCAATGAATCTAAATGTAGTGAGAGGCCCATGAATGCCTCTTTTTCTACACTGGCAAGAGCAGTACAAAGGCTACAATAGTGAAGGCTGAGGAGGTAGTAATGGCTGTGGCGTGTCATTTTTTAGAGTTACACTAAGAACAAACCGAGCACTGAAATGCATGGCCTGAGAACAATAGTGGCCAGCCCCGTACCAGCCTTCTGGGTCACTCACTGCTTGTTTGCTTGCAGGCCTGATTTGCATAAGAGGCCTGCAAAAGATGCAGGGACTGGGAATTAGCACAAATTGATATGGGGTGCTAATTGACTCAGGCAAAAACTAAAGATGCACTGACCTGTTCAAATGAGACTTGAATTCAGGCCTCTGGATTCCTGGATCATCCGGCGCTGAAGAATTAAACCCTGGCATGGTTCATCAGCTGCTGGGTCCTGGGATAAAAATAGACAGGCACAACTTGGATCATGTTTTAGCATAATCAGCTGAAACTGTAAAGGGTGGGAAGGAGCCCTTCCTCTTATGGAAAATGCTTTCTTTTTGGGGACTTCAGGTTTTGCCATAGGCAGGCACTGGCATGGCAGTCGAGCTCACCTGAAATGAGAGCCAAACCAAATCTTACCCCAAGACATTTACTCCTCTAGACCCCAGTACTTTTTAAAGGTTGGGAAATACTCGTTGTTCCATCTTTGTGGGCAGGTGTGTTCCATCAAAAGCAAGGAACATGATTTATCTCAGTGGCTGGATGGAATATGCTGGATGCAGACAGTGAATGACAGCTGTGGAGTTACCTATTGCCTCAGCCCTACACAGTAGCTCTCTTTTGTCTGATACACAACTAAAAAGCTTCTTCCAGCAGCTTTCCATCAGATCATTATAGAAGAAATGATATGGTACAAAGTCCTCTCTGCTTTTAGACAGGTAGTACTGCAGAAAGTGGTGTTCACCCACCAGGATTCACATAACCAATCTTAGGTTTTACCTGTATGTCCCTAAAAGCAAAAATTACACTTAGGCCCAAGTGAGTTTAGTTTAATTTAAAAGTTTTCATGGACTTTTGTGGATTTCTTCAGCTTTACATTTGCAAGATGCTCTCAGGCCAGATGATATTTTCTTGTGCTTGGGTTTCCTTTTGCCCATTTAACTTGGCTAATACAGGCCTTGTTAGAAGCCTCTAGTTTCTTCATTATTTTAACACACTTAGTCACACTCTAAACCAGTACCTCAAATACAGATCCTGACACCTCTGAACTTGGCTGCTTTTGGCTCATTTCATCAATGCTGAAAGAAGGTACAATCCTCTCTGACACAGTGACATTAAAATGCTTTTGATGTGTTTTTTCAATTAATTATGAAAGTTAATAACAAAAAGGTAAGTTTCAGGGCAAGATAATAAAGAGAAAAAGAAACTGGACACCGATTCTAACACTGAATTTAATTTATGGAGGTGCTGACCTGTGACATCTTTTTAAAGACTACGTAATTCTTAAAAAGTATACTTCCCTGAGAAACTTGAATAGATACTAGCAGTTCATATAATAGGAGCTTTCCTCAGAATTATATTTGTAAGGGTGTCAGCAAAGTCTTCTGAGGCAATCTGAGTCAGTTTATCTTCTTTTAGGTGAAAAAGAGCTCTGTACATGTTTACATTCCTATCCAGTTGCTTCAAATGTCATCCTGATCTTCAGTTAGTTTTTAAATGACTCCTTCATCACCAGCATGCTGCAAACTGTGTCTGTCTACAAGGGTTTCCTAAAAAGCTGAAATCAGTGCTGTGAGATAAGGAGCTGCACAACCTATCGATTTTTAACGTATATAATAATTTGAATTGTTGGGAAGCACTTGCTCAGGACACAAATCCAAAGTTATGGAACCAATTCACATAAATGGCTTTTCAGTTTATACCTCTGCCTTCACAAGTTCCTCCTGGCCTCACTCCTTTTGTTTGATGTTTGGCATTTGGAAAAATTCTGCAGATCAGGGCTGACTTTGACATTCTCAGGGGTTTCCTGACACTCTTGCTAAAATCAGGCTTGAAGACCATGCTGTCATGTGGCCATATGTTCCTTCAGACTGCTTTTTCTTTCACAAATAAGCTCTGAAAGCAGCACAGTGCCTACAAGAGGAGAAGGCAGTGATATCCATTTCCTCTTCTGCTTTTGTCTCCTGTTTTAAAGTCAGTATTTTTGACCTTTGTTGGGAGTTGATGCACTTTCCTTAGGGAAATGCCACATGGAGGATTTTTGGGTAAGTACTTACAAAAGGTGCCTCTTAACTTGGTACATGATGCAGTTTTTCTTGCCTTCCTATGCTGTGCTCACTCTAAAATCGAGTCATGAGGATCTGGCACAGTTTAGGATTTAAACATCCTAAGGTTACTTGGAGGTTCCCCAACAATGCAGCCAAGTCACATGCATCATTTAACAGTTGAAAAATATGCAGGATATCTTGGAGCAGAGTTGGAGCAACAGTAGCCACACAAAATGAAAAGGAATGCTGCTATCCTAGAGTAATACAACTAG
Organism: Notiomystis cincta; assembly: GCA_013398075.1. NCBI lineage: Eukaryota > Metazoa > Chordata > Aves > Passeriformes > Notiomystidae > Notiomystis > Notiomystis cincta. The sequence goes on along the minus strand of VZRX01018382.1, from coordinate 334,933 downwards.
GGCTATCTGAAATCTTTGTATGACCATGTTGGGGTGAAATCTGATGGCAAGCAGGTATTTTATAGCCACATGTTAATCTTCTTGAGCAGGATGAGTTATTAAATTAAATCCTTGAAATGAGCAGCTCTTTCATGTGCACTTATATTTTCCAGATGTTTGATACAGTCAAGATTATCCTGTTCATTTGCATGTGCTTCTTTCTTTTGTTGTTATTTTTAGAAATTTCTTGTAAATTATTCTTATTCTAACATCTGAATAAGATTTGAAAATATTTTTTATTTTAGTCTCATGGCATTTTCCCGTTACTTTTCTTAATCCTTTCTATTGTTCTATTATTTACAGTTTTGGAAGAGACCAGGATTTAAACTAATAAAGCAAGTAGGAATTTTGTCCTAGGTTTTGTCCCCACTCCTTTGAGGGAATCAGCAATATCAATGATATTTATCTGTCACATTTAACAGTATGGTTTTATATAAATTACATCCATGCTAAAAATAAAAGCTGTGCCTCAACATAAATAATAGCACTTCAAATGGTGATGTTTTTCAAGGCCCTTCCTCCCTGACAGAACCAGCATTGCAGAAAGTCAATGCTGTGCATTCAGCGCGTGGCCATTCCCTGCTGAGTCCGTCCCTCGGTGATCCTGGCAGGAAATGTGCTGACCCTCTGCAGCAATTTCCATTCTCAAAAACATTTTGAACTAAACTTCCAGCTTGTGCCTATGGTCTAATGGCATCAGTTACTCTGCATGCCTTTCCTCTGTGAAAGTTTTGTTAGGAAAATATTGCTTTAGCTCCCAGAAGCACCAGGTTGCACTGCTCTTGCTACAGGAGCAATGCATTCCATGGATGGGTGGGCTGCATCCTTCTGTGCATGGAACTGCACCCTTGACATAGCAGACATGTCTTAAAGCTGGCACAGGTCTTGGACCAGGAACATGAAGGTACTTCAGGATCTATCTGGGATGAGAGATGCCATATTATGTTTGTGTTAGTACATCATCATCATCATCATCATCATCATCATCATCATCATCATCATCATCATCATCATCATTCTTCAGAGGAAGAAAATTAAATAAAATCATAGAAAATTTATGCCAAAGGTCTGCTTGAAACAATATTCCAGCTTCTTACATTAAGAATTGTCAAAAATGGCAGCATTAACAAAAAACCCCAACTGGCTCCTTCCCAAACTCCATGCCTTTTGGATTTCCTTAAAAATTCAATCTTTACAGTTTCTGAATAATGCAACCATTGTAATTCAAGGACGCTCCCCTGCTGGTTTTGATTAATTTATTTTAACAACACAGAAAAAGTCTGCTGTAGCTCCTCTGGTAATATAAATCCCTGTTACAAAGGATCCTGTTGTCTCCACCTCTCTAATAAACTATAGTGTCAGGGGTTCAGAGCTAAATGGATGGCAATACAAGTTTAACAATCCATCTCTGCTTTTGTGTCTGAATTAACATCAGGGGTTTTTCCCCTTCAATCTTTAACTAATTTATAACTCTATTCTTACCCTCCTGTGTAAGTAAAAGATCCAGGGAAATATTTTAATTTGCATGCAATCACACATTTTATACTTCCAAAATTAATATCTTGAAAATAATGTATCTATAATCAGAAATCTTTAAAAATCCCTGAAAAATAACTGTGCCTATCTGCCCAGCTTTCTAAAACTTACAAAGTCTCATGTCCAATGCAACTTTCCTTACAGTACCAGCTACTGGAATCTGGTTCTTACCTGAGTTCCAGCTTTCATTAAGATTAGAATGCATTTCTGGATGTCCTGGATTGCAAAGTGATCCCACCCCCAAGGGAGAAAAAAACGCAAGGAATCCCAAGATTGTAACATTTTAATCTTTTTTCGTGTGGTACTACAAAAACTGGTATTTGCTGGTTGCAGGGCTAATGGAATAAGCTTGGCAGGTCCACAGCCTGAGAACAAAATGCCCAGTGAGGACACTTAAATACCTGTTACAGTTTCAATGGACAGAAATTGAGTAGTACAACAAAGCTGCTATTAAAATAACAGTGGCTTTCAGAGGTTACAGAGATTGTCACAGCAAATTATGGCACGCAGATATTTCCCCAAATCCTAAGAGCATGTGAATTCTCCAGCATTCAAGCAGTATGATTCCTTCTGGGAATCACAGAGCACTTTAAAAGAAATTGCTGTTAGCTTACTTATACAATTATATACTCTTGAACCGTTTTCCTTTCACATAAATATTAAATACTCCTTTGTTTAAAGTAATTGATTTAAAAATATGAAATAAAAGGAAATCAAACAATTTCCAAGCTGTTTCTTACAGATTTCTGGTGAACTAGCTGCTGATTTGACATGTTGCATGTGTCGTTTCAACAATGCCCTTATGTGTGAGTGTATATACAGATGCTTTAGGCTAACATTAAACAATGTTCTATAGCTAGGACTTTTTTTGTAGTCCAAATAAAGTAGGTAGTGTTTTTATAACTATCAATTCTTGGGTTATGGAGAATGTCTTCAAATAGAAATAGAAAGAGGTTTATCTTCACAAACAGGTCTCATTCCCTTAAAAGGAAGTTGTTTCTTTTTTCTTCTGCTTCTTTGGAGAACTGACTACAAACTGGGAATGGTTATTGTATGACTCATTTGGGAAGAATAGCTACAGTGTAAAAAGTTCAGAAGGGATTTTAATAAAACCAAACCAAATTATCTTCTGTTTTGGGCATGATAAGGATAGTTTTAAAGAGCAAAGTATGACGTTTTTCAGAATGCTGTAAGTCAATCTAATACTGTAGTGCTTGGAGGGAAGGGGGAGAAGGTCAGGAAGGACTGAAACATTTTCCCCTAGTTTCAGTTCTACACATAAGACAGAAACCCCCTTTCTTAGAGAAATTTTAATTTACTGTATTCTGGTCTGGTTTAGCCTGGCAGTGAGCTCCTGCACGTGCCAGGCAAATCACTGACTGCCAAAACCAGACATGGAGCTTGGGAATGATCCCTTACTGAGCTATGCACAGATATTGGGACTTTCCTTCTGCAGCCCGTGGACTTCAGCTACTTGGAAATTCCCCCAAACCCCAACACTGTCAGTCAAGCTGTTCAAAATTATAACATTGTTTCACTAAAACAACATTAATGCTGCGCACAGTAGAGACTGCAAAAGCTACAAGTAAACATCATTGTATTGCCTCCCTGCAATGCCTTAAAGAACACAATAGTAAAGTTAGGACAGAAAAACTTTTGTGCCTGTTTATGATTCAGCATCCTTTCCTTACAGCCCTCATCTTAGCTTTCACAGTGTTATAAATGAAATCTTGTCTTCAGCATGCCACTTAGAGTTCTGTTTCTCTTTGTGCTGCAGCACTTGAGTGTCCTGCCTTTCAGGGGGAGAAACTGGGGTTATGTCTCATAGAGCAAAGTTTTAACAGTGTCTGTGACTTATTCATCTTAGGAATATGCATTGAAAAAGTGCAGGCTAGCTGATGCAGTAGCTGGGTGAGGGATGCTGCCTGTTTAGCAAGTGTTCCATGCAAAACGTGGCGAAATGCAATTTTTTTTCAAGTTCAGCACCAGCTATTTGCATATTGCTGACCTAGCATGAGAATTTTACAAGATTTTTATTTTCTTTCTCCTTAGTGTACATATGCTGTAAAGGAATTTGCTGCATTTGTCCCTTGTAGTCAAGGCACATTCCCCTAAATTTCAGACTATTACATGGTTTGGGGTTTGAAAGTTCCTGTCCAATGTTGTCCCTTTATATAAAGTTTCCCAAAGTGCTAGTAGGACTTCTAAAATTATTTTTTCATGCTTGAAGCACTATGAAACTTTTCCCTGAGTGTTTCTCCTAAGATTGCTCCAGCTGAGGCTGACGTTAATAGAAAGTGACCAAATGATTTCAATGGGAGTTGCACATTTGGAAAGCAAAAACATGACTGTATTCTGGCAAGACTGTCGATGTATCTGAACTCCCATTCCTAGGAATTTGACAGGAAAATGCTGAACGTTTCAAATTGCCACAAGGCTAACTGCATTTGAATTTTCTCAATATGTCTAGAATGTCCTGTAATCTTCAAAGCTGTTTTAAAAGAAAAATGCTTCAAATCTCTCTCCACCCTACTTCCAACTTGCTCATGTTGGACCATTTGGGAATGTCCTGGCCAAAGAATGTGTCACAAGCACTCAGTTCTCTCTGCAAACCCAGAGATGACTCTGTGCTTTACAGTAGAGCTCAGACATGCAGTGCTGATGGTTTATGAGGTACCTTTGATGATGAGAGATCTACAGGCACAGCTATAATTTACCATTGCAGTAGATTGTGGATAAACAGATTTCTAGAATTTGGTTATTTTAATGGATTTTAAAAATTACACGTTTTGTAAATCCAACATTTTTAAAAAGGTGTGGTCAAACTGTTGTTGCTGCTGCTGCTGCTGTCCCAAAGTGCTGTTCATTGTGGGGACCCACAAGGTTGCTGTTTGGGAGGGGTGGTCAAGGCTCCTGCTGCTGGGAATGGGAGGCCAGCTGGGACAGGAGGCTCCTCCTTGACAATAGTCTGGATAGTGCTCTGCCTGATAATGAGGGGAGTGATATTTCAACAGACTGAATATAAGAGAGTCTGTGCCTCTTTTAAAGGCCTGCCCTGGACCTGGTTGCCAGGGAGCTGTGGGAGGGAGAAGGCTGTCAGCAGACAGGGAAATAATTCAGCTGAATTCAATTAGAGTGCATCAGTTGAACTAAGTGAACTATTAAAATAAACAGTTTCCCTAAATCAGAAAGGGTTATGACCACAGAAATTGGAGCCTTTACAGGTTTCTTTATGCCATATTGTGCTATTAATACTTTCTAACATGAGCCACTGCATGGCCCAGTTGCGAACGTGCTGAGGACAGGACTGTGTTTAGGCTTGCAGATGTGGCAGGGACCCACCTTGTCCCCTCTGACATTGGTCATTTTCAGGACCCACAGCAGGCAGAGATGCAGCAAGGCACTGCTTTCCCCACAGAGACTGAGCAGCTGCTGCCTCTGTTCGTGGCTCAAAGGGAACCAGAAGTAACGGCATGAGAGAACAGGACTGTGAGCAAACCCTTCCTTCCCCCTTCTGCTGAGCACTCCTGCTGAACACCTGCAGTGAGGGCAGTGGTTCCTCTGGTAGAATGGCTCCAGATTTTCCAAATATCCTGATCAGAACATTGCCCAGGATATAACCCTAATCGAGTAGAAACAACCCAACACTTTACTAATGCCTTCGGATATCCTGGGTCAATTTTCCTCTAAGTGCTACCTAATTGATTTAATGAGAGAGATTTTCTTGATTTAAAAGGAAGCATCCTGAGTATTTCCTGGACTGTAAATTTAATTTGTTTGGCACTGGTATAGGTATTCATCAGCAAGCAAACACCTAGTTTTAATTTATAACAGCCATTGCACTTCATACCAAAGCCAGAGATTTAGGAAGAAACTGGGTGTGAGAAAGTGCTGCTTGCAATTGAGACAAGTGGGTTCTTTGAGCAGTATAGGAGTGCATTTCCCTACTGCTTAGACTTCCTTGATAGTCATTTTGTAGTTACTTATATCTAAGTGAAAAATCAAAGTGAAAAAATGTAGTAATACACAGCAATAGCTATGAGAAGAGCATATACTGCAAGAGATTGCTAGGTCTTATATTCAGGGGAGTAATACAGTGTCCAGCAGAGACAGCAGAAATACTTACTAGTGTTGAAAAAAGAAGTACCTTGGCTATTAGGTGGTATTCCCAGATTATGATTTCCTGCCTAAAAGAGAAAAAGGATAATGAAGATAAACACAAGTCAATGACGAGAAATAAAGGAAACAAGCTGATCAAAAATAACAGGGCAGGAAGCTGCATACATTTTGTACATGAAAAAAAGACTCCAGAGAAAGTGTAGTGATAGTCCATAAAAATGTTACCTCAAACTGCTGTGGAATTTGCAGTTGAGCTCCTATTTCCTTCAAAGGTTGAAAAGGACAAGTTTCTGCAAAGCAGGGTTCTCAAAGTTTGCAAAAGGCCAGTGGTTTAGTTTATATATTTCCTACTGCAAAGCAAGTGACTGACAGAGGTCAAGGATACAATTTGAAAGTTAAGTCCTTTCCCCAAGTCCCTTTCCTGTTGCTGCCTCCCCTTAGTGCTCCACTCTCCTGGTTTCTGAGTTCCCCTATGCATTAGTTGGCAGCCTCAGCTCGTAGCAACACAAATTTACACAGGGCACCACCAGAAACTCCAGCTTGGTGTATTTTGAAAGCCTAAATTTAAACCAACCCTTAAGGAAGAAAACTTAATAGATATTTTTGGTGCAGGAAAATCTCCATGCTCACAATATAAAATACCTTTTGCCTCCTTTTTTGCTCTCAGAAGCAGAAACCTAAATTGTTTGAAAGATTTTTTTTTCTCTCCAAGTAATACCTTTTTTGGTTATGGACCAGTGGTGCTGACAAATATCCAACTCTTGCCAGGAGCTAAACTACTAAATGTCAATCTAGTCCATTTTTGACAGTACACATGCAAGATATGGCCACAGCTGTAAACCAACATTTTTAGCATGGTCCTTAGAATATTTAAAATCAAAACTGCAAGAGAAAGTGCAGCCAGTTTCAAACATTGTTGTATAACTACAATAATTACTTCTGAAAGAAAATAGCCTGATGCACAGAACAAGGGTGGCAACAGGTTCTGTTAATCAAGGTGTACTCTCATAGAGCTAAAGATGGAGCACAAACCAAAAAGTCAGAAATACTACTCAAACTTCCTAGCTCAACCCATTTTAAACTCCTACAATGTGGGTGAGAAGTCTGTAATATTTTGTGCTTATGTATTTTGAGGCATTTGGATGCCAGGACCAAATTTTTACCTTGGGCCCAAGAGTGCTCCAGCAAACTCATTTTAGAAACATGTTTAGCTTTCATATTGATGTGATCAGCAGGAATGAGTAACGGCAATGCAGCCATGCTGAAGGGCTCCATTGGAAGAGCTGGCTCCAGTAATTTCTGCAGCAGTTACAAAGAGCTCATGATGGGCAGCCATGAGTTATCAATCCACACAGAAGAGTCCCACATTACAGGCCAGGGCCTAAACTTTTAAGTAAGATGCAGTTTTTCCTGGAAATAGTTATGACCTGGGTTTCCAACTACTGCTCTTACCTGCAAACCTGCTTTTTATCACATCTGAGTTGTAAAGTTGATCAGTTCTGAGCATGTTTTGCAGTCAGAGTCTCATCTAATATCTCACTGTCCCTCATCTCTCCACAGGCTCTGACACCCACAGTGTGCTCCTCTGATTTCCTTTTGCACAGAGACACAAGCCCACAACTTCCACCCTTGAATTATCCACTTCTAAATTACCTTGTCTAAAAATCTGTCTTCAAACACCTTGCATTGCTTAGTCTAACCTAACTCCTAAACTGGGCCCTATTTTCTTCTACTCTCCCCTTGGTTTTCTGGTCCTTTTCCTCTATATCTTTCCACATAAATAAACTACATCAAGTCTAACATCAGCTGGGGTGTTAGGGTCTTCTTTTTGGTCATTTCTACCAGGGGAAACAGCTCCACTCTGCTTCCCCCTGTTTAAGGGCATACACACATCTTTCTTGACATTTCCCATTCCTACATCTGTTTTTTATGGATGTTTTAAGGAAAGGCATGTTTGAAAGAAATCATTCCAGGTAAAGGTACTGGTACATGATGAATACAATAGTTCAGTCTGGGATTGTGAGGGTTATCAAACAGGGAAGAACAGTAACTTAAATGTGTTAACTGCTTCACTACAAACACTGTGTGCACAAGATGATGTGAATCATGGTGACAGTAGATTAAACTTGGTTCACAAGCCTTCAAACATACCCAGTATGACATTCTTTTTCATTTATGCAGCTGAGCAAATTTACTTTAGCCAGTGGGTGGGGGGTCTAAGAAAACTGTTTGGACTGTAGAACAAGAAGACATCTGTACAGCTCAGAGATCTTTGAAGATATTCTAAATTTATTTGGGTTTTTTTTGTCTTTCAATAAGATTAAGGCTCTTCTAGAATAGTCCTAATATTACTTCTACTCCTCACATCAAAAATAAACCCCAAATAAAAATAGCATCAGGGACAGTAATGTAAGAACTTTTATGGCCCAATATATAATGTGTCACAAAACAGAATAGTACACAAAAGAAAAATTGAACATTTTACATATTATGCATTCAAACAACCATCAGCCAAACACATCTTGAAAGTGTTGATATGAAATACAGAAGTTGCCAATTCCCAGCAAAAATCACCTCTACATGCTTGCAAAGAGCAACATCCAATTACAGTATGCCTCACTATTTAACTGGGCTTGGCAGGCAGTTTAAATAAAAATATACTCACATTCTGGCAATCTACTGCATGCTGAATTTTAGAGCATTAGGCCATGTAACCATCTTGTCCTATTTAGGAAATTTTTTTGTCTAGATTTCTTTGTTTGGGTTCCATAATGTAACTGCAAGCTGATCCAAAATGACAATAAGCTTCATTCCAGTGCAGTAGGAGAACACAGACACAGATGCTGCTTCACTGCTTGTCTATAAGGAGGATTGCAGAGGATCTGTTAGGATCTTTAAGGAAGAGGTCTGTTGCTAGCACCTTTCAGGCACAATTTTCTAGTACTGCTGATTTGCTGCATTTGTACACAAAATAGTAAAGTACATTAATTTCAAGACAGGGTACCAAATTCTCACACAACATCAATGTTCTAAGCATGAAGCTTGGAAAGACTGGATTGTATTCAATGTTCTGGGGGGGGGAAAAAACCCCAGTTCCTCCTGCACAGCTAAATCCAGAAAGCAAGAGACTCCAGGTGTGCTCTGCAGTGTTTTATGGGCTTATATCAAGAATATTATGGTGCTCAGTACAAATCAGGCCCACGCTATCCCACTCCACAACATGGGCATGATGGATGCCCCACTTAATAAGCAATGAGTGGAAAGCAGTAAGTGGAAACACTGGGAAGGTGTTTGCTATTTTCCTTCTATTTTCTCTGTCCCTTGCATTCCATAAATCTACATTTTCAATTCAAGATTACTAGAGATTCAGATTCAGATGAACCTAAATGTGCAACTATCTTTTGGCCACATCTGGATAATTGCTTTGCCTCCTCCTTTTTCTGATAGTCTTTCCTCATTAAATCTTTTGTGTCAAGAGAGGTAACTGGAAATTTCAGGCTTCCAGTTCTCTGTTCAGACTTGCTTTTGAATCTCTGAAGGATGCAAGGGCTAAAGAACATTGGAATTTCTTTATGAAGCCCTGCTGGTAGCTGTGCTGTGCTGTTAGATCTCCTGTGGCTGCTGTGAGGGAGATGTCTCCAGTCCCCTTGGAGGCATCCGAAAATCCTCTTTCCTAAGTAACTGGACACAGTAGACGTTGGTGCAGCATCACACAGAGGGCTGTCATGTGTTATTGCAGTCTTCTTTGAGCTCTTTCTCCTTGGATGAGTTCATTTTTTCAATCCTAACATGAATTTGATACGATTTTTGCCCAAAACCCAAGACTAGTTCTGTGCCAGAAAAGCCCAGGATAAATGTGTCAGAATCTATTTTCATCTGCTTATTTAAGTCTTTCAGAACAACATTTAAGCCCTTCTCCTCATCCAGAACTATGCCTACCTTGAATGCTTTGTTTATTTGTACTCAGGATAGCTAGGCAACAAGGGAATAAGTACCCATGACCTGGTAAAACTGCATTGTATTAAGCTGTCTGTGTGCAACTCTTTTTAATGTCAAGAGATTAAATCAAATGCAAAACCTAGACCAAAGCCATGGAGCTGTGGGTTTCAGATATTATCTTCATGTCTTTTCTTTTAAAAAATGAGTACTCCTACCTCCCAGCATCACTGACAGAAACAACTGTAGCTTTAACTTCTGATCCTAAGCCTGCAGACCCTTGGCACTGACCTGACATACAGTTTTTTACCATCAGCTAAGGATGCAGTTTTGATTAATCTTCATCTCCTCCCCATTAGAGTGCATAGAGAGCAATGCATCAGGACCTCTGAGACACCCAAAATGAGCTCTTGCCAGAGAAAGTGTGTGGTACCTGATGAGCTGTAGCTCTGCAAAGGGCTCTGGTGTATTACAGAACCAGGCACAGTGTGGAGCTCCACAGTATGAAGACTGTCAGGCTGAGGGTAAGGTAGGTTCCTTTGCCCCTGTATCCCAGTCTGGGAACTGGGAGTACTGGGGAGCACCTTGGAGGGGTGCAGGAGCCGCTTGGATGCGTTCATTCAGGTGGGACCAGATTTACGAGCCCAAGCTCAGGGCTGTGGCTGCAGCCAGCAGAGGCAAGGAGGATGCTGCAGCCAGTTGTGGGAGCAGGGTGAAGTGGATATAACAGAGAACAAATCTGGCCAATTTTTTCAAGCGTGGCTTGGCCTCAGAACTGCTCAGAATCATTACTGTGTAATATATTAGATGTGCTTGAACAAGTTAAATTTCCAGTTTTCTTGGACAATGAAGCAATATTCCTTCTTTGCTGTACAATAAATTACTGTAAAATACAAATTGAGATATCCTGTTGATATGTGGGTTTTCTTTCTGGTTTTGTTTGGTTTGGTTGTTATGCCTGGTTTCTAGCAAAGCATAACTTTCAGTGCACATTCATGTCAGCAATGGCCTTATTTGAAACAGCAGTTCTTCTCAAGGTGCCTCGCAGGGTGCTGACCCTTAATTCCAGGCATCCCAGCTTTGATTAAAACCACATGAAACAAGTTCATCTCTGTAACCCTGCACTAGTGGATCGCCTGCTTTCCTCAAACACACAAAAAGCTTGTATTAAGTCTGCCCTAACTCATCTTTATGTTGGTCACATTTTTTTAAGCCTTGTCTGTCTCTCACAGTTCGAGCTCTGGACAATTATTACAATCACAAGCATTCCTCCTAAATGAGGAATGGAGTAATTTTCATTTTAAATCCAAGAACAAAACCATCTTTTCCTATAAGACAAGATTTCCTGTTCTTTCCTCCTACAGAAGTGAACTGCCTATTATCTTCCCTAGGGTTATAAGAAGATGAAATAATGTACTTCAAGTCAGTGGCTGTTCCTGTCCCTCTCAAAAGAAGCTGGCTAAAATGGAGAGGACAAGGAAAAGAAAGGAACATAGAATGCAAGAGCAAAACCACAAAGCTCTTTGGGGAATTGAAAATTTAAAAAAAGGGAAAAAAAGGAGGCAACATGCAACTGCCACCAGCAGTAACTGCAAAATCCTTAAAGAGGAACTGTGAGGAACTGCTGTGGTTTTATTACCCATTTTAAGACCAACAAATATGATACAGGGCTTTTCAACATAAGCCAAACTATGGCCATATTCACATTATCACAGTCACACAGGGCACCTAAACCCAACAAAATCACCCTTTCTGAATTCTCTTTCCCTGTGAGCAATCACTACCTTCACTATTGCTGTTTTCTTTTTGTTTAGAGGTCAAAAATCTTCCTAGTTTGGCCCATCTTTCTCTCTCAGGCTTGCATGGAGGGTTTATGAAGAGTTGGTAAGACCACTAATGATCACAGTTTTGTGGTTCCCATTTAAAAGCCACACCCTTCTAAAGCAGCTGCTCTGATCATAAAGGGTTATATTAATTCAAGTTTTTGAAATCACACTGGAGATGCCTCAATCCAATCAGACACCTGTGGAAATTGATTAATAATGACAGCTTTACTGCTCACATCCACATAAATGTCTTTTTATCCATCTTTCCTGTTCCTGGGGGGGGGAAAAAGGTCCCACCTAGCACTTTCACAGATAAATAAATCAAGCATTTCTAAAGTGTCAGCAGATCCCCAACTCCATCATCACTCTTCAACACTTTCAAGAGGAACCCAGAGTGAGCATAAAAGATATGAAATACTGTGTGACTTATCCTCCAGCATGATAATATCTAATTTCTAAAATCTAGTTGCTGTTGTTTCTGGCTTCTAGTTAGCAAACTGATGGTGATTGCATTTTTTGAGATTACCATACTGTGTTATGTCCCTTTCTGACTTTCACAGTGTATCCATTGCAATAATAAGTCACTTCTAAACAGTGTAATTACAGCATACAGAGTAAAATNGAAGGAAATGCAGAGAGAAGATTCAATTGATATAGCACCAATCAAAACAGAAAATTTATGATTTACCTTCTTTCCATAGGTGTGTTGATGTTTTCTCAAGGTTGTGAAGTACTAATAATCCCCAAGGCTAAAAGCAAATTCTTCATGTAATAAATCCTAAGCATAAAGCAGCCACTACAGTTACAATACTTTGTGTAAAATTAGTTGATCCTCTAAGAGTTCAAATTATGATCTCAGAAATACTTCTGTTCATTGAATTATGAGACAGGAACCCATTATGAGCCCCAGAAAGAAATTCAGTCTTACTAATTTTCCATCAGAGCTTGTAATCTTGCCTAAACATTAAGTTCCAGATTAAAAAAAAATTAAAAAGAACTCTAAAAACAGAAAAGTAATTTAACACTGTTTTTTAAATTGTGGTTTCACTTTCTGTAGGAAGCAAATGTTCCTATGGGGATCACCTGAAGGAATGCCAAATATCCATAACAGACTTCAGTACTGCATTTCATAGAGTAGTGCAAACCTTTTCACAAATAAGCAAGCTCAGAGGAGCTTAGCCCAGTTTCAAATAAGCATGAAATTGCTTTGTTGTTTCTTCTGTTTTCATGTGGAACTGAGTGAAACAGAGCATTTTTAATAGAATTTTGCAAGGGGATTTGTATTAGTTCATTTTAATTCAATTACCAAGCATATAAGCTGTTTACATAGACAAACCCAGAGAAAGCAAAATTTAAGTTTTCACAGCCATGCTTGTGACTTTGAAACGTGAAGCTATAGAAAGCAAATACTTAAGAGTTTATAATTAAATGAAGGACTACTGTCATCTCTACCTTCCTCTTCTAACCACCTGTAAAAAACAAAGCTAATTTATCACAATATTTGATTTCTTAAACATTAGGGTCTGTTATGCTTAAAGAACAAGCATCTTTGCACAGTTGTAAAATGTACAGACAACAATATGTGTGCTTGTAATCTGGAGATGTAAAAAAGCAACCAACAAAATATGGAGCATTATGCTGCATTAATCTAAGGAGGGACAAGGTTTCTCAAAACATCTTGGAAAATGTGTTTTTCAGATCTTTTGGGACTGAATCTGTAACTCATAGACACTGATTCCTATCTACTCTTTCAGCCAGAAGTGGCACATGACCTGCACCAACAATAGTCATAACCCAGCAGAGTGCTCAAGCACATAATTTGTGTAAATCTACATCATTAATTTACACAAGACCTATCTGCTTGGGCTCAGATGAATGCTGATACAGCTGGCTGAACCAGAGCATGTAGAACTGCTACACAATTACAATTCTGCAATGAAACAAAAAATAGAGCCAACAGAAGTAAAAATTTCTTTATAAGGATTCTATTGCCACAAACCTGAAAGTTTTCATAAGCCCATATGAGACTCTACAAATGAATGCTGGTGGTATTTGCTACACTGGTCCAAAGAGAAAATCCTCTCAGCATCTAAAACACATGGATCTTTTCCTTCCTTTTGCAAGAGAATCATAACTTGAGTTCTATCCTTAACCTGCTAAGGCAATTTCAAGTGTCAGACCTCTGTCTGTACTAAAGAACAGGACACAATAGAAAGCACCCAGCAGCCTGGCACAGGCCATTGGGGAAATGAGTCCCAGTAACAACAACAATGGAAAAGGTAGCTTTCTGCAGCTAAAACCTGGAGCCAGGCAGGTGCACATGCTGTGTTTCCAATGCCATGAGTTTAGGTATCCATTCATAGGATTTAGAAATGTTGATGTGGAAAAATAGTTATGCCAGCAAAATGTTTTGTGTAGACTTAGTCCAAAGTGAAAAAATCAACTGCCTGGAGACTCTGTGCTCACAGACCTGGCACTCATCTTCTCCCATCTTCTAGAACACATGTAGACATGATTGTTTTCTTTTTTTGTTTCTAGGAGACATAGGTTGAATAATGAAAAAAAAAAGATATCATGTTGAATATGCAAAGAGATGACAAGATATCTATCTTGGGAATGACTGTACCCACATAAAAGATAAACATAGGAAAAGAGGAGACCAGAGCTGAGTGAAGGAATTTTTAGCAGCAGGAGACCATAGTGTGAAGGTAAAAAAATACAATGATAAAATGGTAAGAGTTAATAACCTTAGTCTTGCAGAGAGAAAAAAAAGAGCTAAAAAGCCTGAGTCTTGTTAAACTTTAAAAGTGTAATATAGATGTAAAGCACTAAAAATTATTGCCCTCATCTTATACACGTATCACTTTCTACAGAGTTCAGGCAGAGCCTTTACATCAAAGAGAGCTGGAATGAAGCCTGGTCTGGCAGCCTGGTTCCTGGCTGAGCCTTAGTTCCCTGTGGATTTATACAAGTGCTACAGCCCAGAGCTGGGCTGGCATGGGCTGGTTGTCAATCATCAGTTTATCTTTTAGGGCAGCAGTGATGGAAACTCGAGGGCTGGGCTTGAGCAGAGGCTCAGAAGTCTCTTGCACACACGAACTGTAAAGCACTGCTGAGGATATAAATCTGGACAATCCTTCCAGAGGATCTTGCACCACTGATGTTTCCAATGCTGAGCACCAGAAGGGCAGAGCTACAGAGGAAATGCACACAGCAAGAGATGCTAAGTGAAGTTGGTTTAGCACAGAAAACTGTCTGGATGGAAGTGAAAACAAAAGTTTGGAAAGAAGAGTTCATAGTCTCTAAATGGAATGTGAAACTGCTGTATAAGGGGTGGATTCTGTTCCAACTACAGCCATTGCAAGCTCTCCCCCATACTGCATGTCTGTTCATATCTGATTTATCTGGAGATAAGAAGATTGTAAGAAAAAAACTCCCCCCAAACTGCTAGTGATCTGATGAGGACTTTTGTACAGAATGACTTTAAAGTTTTCCAATTTGTCTCATTCTTTAACATGATTTATGGATTCCCCTGCTATTCAGCTTCAGTACACCACAAGGAACCAGGCTTCCAAACTAACTGCATCCCATTTTCCTGAGAATCTTCTTTCCTTGTTCAATTTCTCATTTTCTTAAACCTGGTCCACACACTACTGAGATGCATCCAGTACAATTTCTTACTGAAAGAACACATTTCTTTTATCAGTTTCCACAACTACTTTCATCTTTTTGTGGAGAATATTAAGGATAGTAAACAGTAAGTCCCACTCTCTCACAGCAGAATATGAGCAATTCTGATTGGAATAAGTATATATTTTTCTAGCCAGCTCTGGAAGAATCAGAACTGAGTCAAGTCCAATTACAAGATTTGTTGGAAGCACTTTCTTTTCAGCAACAGCATTAGTCATCTGAAAATGTGTGTGGGTGTCCATGCACTTATATTTTTCTATACTTCATAAAAGAACTCTCCCTGATAGCCTTAAGCTGCAATAAGTAGGCAAAAATGTCAATAAATATCTTTATCATCAGGGTAAATCAGCTGTTTGAGACCAGGGAGATCCCAATGTCTTCCATGATAAGGGAATTACATAGGATGGGCAGCACTGCTAAGACTATCCACTGTAATTATAGAACATTAAAGTATGTGTTCAACAGTTATATCTGTTTGCCTTAAGAACACATCAGAAAAGAAGGTATTTGAGGGCAAGATATGGTCTGAGGAAAAAATAACTCACTTTGCCATTAAATAAAGACAACAATGTAACCTGTTTAAAACAGTCAGTGTAGGTACACTTAAAAGGTGAGAGCCACAGTCTGTGGAAAAAGGGATAACTGTAAGAACGATCTCTGAAATCTGCTTTACTTTGAGAGCTCAGGATATGAGGAAATTCATATTAATAATATCCTTTGTAAAAAAAAATAGAAAAGATACAGACCATGAGGCACATGGGATTGCCATGACTCTAAGTTTATATTTTAGGATAATGGTCTCCAAAGACTCTTTGAACATTTCCTTGCTTGGCTTTTGTACAGTAAGTATGCTGTGAGATTTCAGGCTGACCTTTAGCTTTTGGAAATCCCTGAGTCTGTGCTTGCAGAACAAGCCTGCACATTTCAGCTAAACAGAAAAAGGAAAAACAGCAAGGAATGTTTTGTTATGGGACAGACTAATTTTTTTTAAACAAAGGAGACACTGCTGATTCAACAAAATATAGCTAGAGATGTGTTAAGTGGAAAATGGGAGAAATGTTTGATCTGGCAAGAAAATTCAAGTAAGGAGACATTTTTCTACAGCTGGTTGACAATGGTTGCCATTACACAGAGGGTAAGTGGAAAGTTACTGCTTTTGCCTTGCCTTTTCTTGGGTCTGCACTGCATACAGCCTGTAGAGCCAATGCTTTTTCCAGCTGCATGTCAAATCCAGCATATCATCCTTTATGAGGGAATGGAGTGGCCCATCTCATTTACTTGTTGGGTGCAATTTACTGTGGAGGAGCACATAACATGCAAGGAAACTGTCTGTAGGATTATCTTCAAGTCCCCTGCTGGAACTGCCCTAGCAACTCATCTCTCTCAGGCTGTACTGGGAGATAGAAAGGGGTAACACAGAGGTGATGCACTTTGGTCATCTCCTTATCTGCAGGGAGACATGTATCAATGCCCTAATCAATATTCATATCATCTAAGCTGCTTCTTAGGAAAAAAAAGTCAAACCACAGCTAAAAGCTTTTTTATTAAGAGTGAGCAACCCCAATCCTCTTTTGAGTTCTCACAAGCCCACTTAAAACATTACTAAAATTAGAACTTTGTCCTTTTTAATTCATTACAACCCAAATAGCTTAGGCTGAGACAATGCCAGTGGTTTCCAGACCCACTTTTCCCAGCAGACTGCTTTAAGGGACTTTTATACTGGGAAATAAAACTAAGGTCTTGTTTATTCTCATATCTGACTGGGGACAGCAGAATTCCAAAAGAAATACAAGAGCTATTTGTTTATGTTAAGATAAAGCCCTGATGTAAGATGTCATCTCATTTATGATTTCTCCCATAAATTTAGCTCACTCAGAACCAGATGCTTCTTATTCAGAGTGATTAATTGTAAGAAAATTTCTTAATATCTGGGTTTAAGGTTTCTCACTTAATTTCATTTGAGTGTGAAAACAGACAGGAATGAGGTGCAGAGAACAAATATTATTCCAGAAGAAAATGGAATAATTTTTCACTTTACAACCTGCAGTATTTCTAAGTACAGCTCTTCTAAGTACAATACTTCAGGGTATTCAAAACTGGTTTGAACTTCTCATATTTCCATCTGACATTACTGAAACAATTTATAATTAAAAACGATTAGTGCTTTGAATGGAAAAGTTGAGTTACAGAAAAATGAGAAGCAGGGTTATAGAAAAGAGAAGCCTGAGAACCTGAATAGTTACAATCCAGTGCCCTGTGTGTGTCTATATCCAACTTAGCTGATGATTTCCTTATCTCCCTCAGCATGAGAATTAGAGCAGATGAACCATATGAGGGCTGTGCAATCCATACAGCATAGCATGCTGCCAAGTATTCCCTCTTTGTAATGTACCATAAGGCAAGGGATAATTCAGAATAATCATCAAGCAAGGGGATTTGCTGATAAAAACAGATCAAATTTGGTCTTCTGAAGGTGGTATCACTGAATGCAAAGCTTTCTATATGTCCAGAGGGAGAGAAGAAATTACTGAGAAAGGAAATAAAAAAGTAAAAACCAAACCACTCTCAGAATTGGACAGGACACAGAATTTCCATTCCATTGCTTTTTTCAGGTGTATCTTCAAGTATAAGAAGTTTCAGTTTTTATGAAACATGCTTGGACCTGCTGCAATCTTTGTAATGACAACTGACATAATTAGGTCAACTTCCTCTAAGAAAGCTATTCATCAAAATAACATTGATTATTGCTTTATTACAAGAGATTTTGAGAAAACATGTTAATAGCAATTACCCAGCTGGACTACAAGGAAGCTCTGAAAGACAAGTGACTGGTGCCTTGTAAGAATGTATCTTGCAGGTTGCACTTCTGTTGTTATATGTTATGCTTCTTCTAAATGCATAGATCCTTAAGAAAAATCTGGACAACAGATCTGGATGAAGCATGAATCTCTACATTAGTCATAATTAATTGTAGGGAAAGAATTTATCATAGTCCACACGTATCTGTATATACTTGAGAGGCAGTAAATAACATTCCCATATTTATTGCTCAGAGCTGAAGCTATACTTTATACATATCCAATGACTCTCTACAAGTCATTGGTCCTTGAGAAAGTCTCCTGCCATTTTGGTACTTGACAATCTGAATAGGAGGCCAGCACAGCTGTTGTGACACAGTGCTCAGAACAAGTTTAGATGCAGCAATTGATTGAGAGGATAGACAGCAGTGCTAAATCAAACAGTTAATTTCCTTACATTACCCATGCCAGGAATTGTTTGGGTTTCTCACATCTCACTGCATAACTACAGTAACAAGAAGAGACTTCCCAGGTGTTTTTTCATGTGTGTGCCTGTTCTCTCCTCAGTATTTCAGTCTTGAGCTGCTCTTTCAGTGTGTAGGGCCTCTCAAACACAGATGACTCATAATGAAGTATTCTCCAAATGCAAGGTGATCAAGCATCTGCAGGGGATTAGGGTGACGTCAAAGCCATTCCAGATTCTCCATATTAGATATGAACTTGGGTCAGGAAAGAAATTAAGCACTTGTTCATTGAGTCACCCAGACACTTAACTCACCTCAGCCATACTTTGGAAGGTAGTTACACTCCCAATAGCAAAAGTGATCTGAAATCAGTTTTGCCTGATGAGTGCAGATGAAAGGCCTGATAAAGGCACTGGGAGCTGTAGGAGTCTTATTTTTCCCTTAGAGTCACCAGCAAATGGAGTAACCTTTTCAAGATGATTGCAGAATCCTCTCTAGCACAGACTGTATCTTCTGCATTGTCCCCAAAAGAATGGGAGAGATCACACAAAACACTCTCTTCTGTGGCTCCTGCTCTCTTGTGTGAAGTCAGCCTGGGCCTTAGGGACTCTCAATTCTGGTTTAAGTTATTCTAGGGAGGAATGCATTTCTCTTCTATTATGCTATTTCTTTTCAAGCACAGAGGTAAAGTGGCTCTGTGTTTCCAAATATTCGTGTTGCAGGCACTCTTTCTCTCAAAGATATGTCTGAGATGGACCAAGGCTGTTTGGGGAACATTTCAAGACATGTTTATGTGGGCCTTTTAAGGAACTGTGGTAACTACACTTTCAGTCAGGTCCTGTAGACTGGGCTCCTGCCTGATTTTTCCCCTTTCCCATAAGATTATTTAGGTGGTTACTAGCATTGAGCAGAGATGTGTAGGGCTGCTTGAGCCTTGAGAGGTCAGTAACTCCACTGACTGGAGCTGAAACCACCTCATATCTACCAATCACACTGGTGACCTCTTAAAAGTCACCATAAATCAGGACTTGTGGCCAGAGTAAAACTTCACCCAAGAACCACTGCAACCAGCTCCTAGCCCAGAGGATTAAATGGGTGTAGGCAATGCCTGACAGAAATTTGCTTAAACTCTTCTAAAATCCTTCAGTGAAGGAGTTTCCAGGACTCCTAACTTAGCAAAGCCTTTCACTGCCCTCAAAAATACTGAATATGCAACCTTAAATTTTCCTCACTGCAAAGTTGATTTCCTAGTGTTTTCAGCCTACAAACAAGAATCAAAAATTTTACTGCCTTCTCTATAATAGTTTCCTGCTGTGAAGAGGTTAAGTCCTCCTTCCCATCACTGCACTTGTTTTTGTGTTTTTTTTTTTCCAAAAGAGAAAGCCTGAATACAGTAAATTCCTCCCCAGCTTCCTCATAGGTCATGCTTTCTAACTCTTTGAGCACAGTCACTGATCTACTTTGGACCCTTTCCAAGTTGCCCACATCTTTCTGAACTCGACAGGGTACTCACAGCACCAAGTAGAGATGAAAAATTACCTCCCATGTTCTGCAGATTGAGCTATCCTACTAATATGGCCCAGGATCACATTTCCATATTTTCCTAAGGAAAAACCCAAGAGACAACATAAAGCCCCTACCACCTACCTCCTGCCCCAGGCTCCCCTTATTTAGTTTAGAGCCACATTGAGCACCTCCCTCAGAACCTCTGTAGCTGAACCGGTGTCCACAAGACACTTCTTGATTTATAAATTCCCTTTTCCAAGTGAAACAGTTTATGTTACTCTAATGGATTATAAAAATCCCCTTTTTGTCTTGCCAGATCATTTTGAACGTGGCTCTTTTGCAATGCCAACAATCACACCTTGTGGGCTCTCATTAGTCAATTATATGTGTATACTCTTGCTTCAATGAGGGATTAATGAAAAGAGGTAATAAAAGGGCATCCTTTACATGAGTATGTAACACTGCTTGGATGTAGAATGTTAATAAAAAAAAAAATACCACTTTGCAAAGGATCTAACCCTGCAAAGTCAGACAAGCATGATAAATGCCTTCAAAGGCTCATAAGGAAATTCCTTCCCTGGTATCTCTGAGTACAACATTAGTAGTTTTCTAATCAGAGATAGAATCTCCTGGCAATAAAGTGTGGTATGTTTTGTGTAAGGAAATACAGAAACTCACCAGAGATCTGTCATTAATTATAACAGCCAATTTTTGGTCCCATGGGGATACTTCCCTGCCTAGAGAGATTTGGTGAAAATTCTCATGTTCTCACACCAAATGACACGTGAGAAGACAGAGAAGCACAAGAAATGCTCTATCAGAATGGTCTTAGTGAGGACAAAAAAAAGGATAAAAAGTCCCTATCTCATCTAGCTCAAACTTGTGATTCTTACTGTTAATCTGAAGAGATTGTAAAAATAGATTAAAAAATATGAAAACGATACTGAAGAATTTGCAATACTTCAAATGTGTAATATGAATGTGCTTACCTTCATCAGAAATTATGTCTTTTATTAAAAGTGCTTGAATATTTCACATCAAATTACTCCCCTTTCAAAACTGAGTTTTAAAATCAATAACTTTGAGGACCAAAGAGTTTTAATGAGGGAAAGACCCAAGCTTTCTGGGTTTTTTGATTGATTGGGTTTTGGTGGTTTGTGTTTTTTTTAACATCCTCAGTCTAACAGAACAGATCTTAGCGTTCATATTTCACTTCTGTCAAAAAATATTCAGACATGGAAAATTACAAAAAGCCACCTCCTACTGTAGCTGCAGCTAATATTTTTTGTGTCTGTAGTTCTCCTTTCCCTGAGTCTTAATTTTGACCTTATTCCCTTTTCTTTTTCCCTTGTCCTTGTTTCTCTGCTCCCTTTTGCAACATATCAAGACAACAATGTATGCAGTGTAGCAAACAGTATTCTGGCCTGCAAGTTACAGTTACTTACAAAATCATCTTCGTTTTTTGAATTGTGTCTGTCTTAGGTCTATCAAGTAAAAAAAAGAGATAAAATTCATCACGATACCTTTACATGTAATTTATTGTAATTTACTTTGGGTATATCCTACAGTGGTCATTTCTGACAGGGAATTACTAGGAAGTGGGATTGTATGGAAAGGGAATAATAATTTTTCTCTGAGCAGACGTTTTCCTTTTCCTGACACGTGGATTTACCGCCCTCTTCTGTTGAGACAAGCACAGAGCAGTCGGGGAACCGAGGAACTTCAGCTGTAACACCACCTGACCTGGGAAACCCGTAATCAGAAAATAGCAGTCTCACCTGACAGGGAGAACTAAACTTTGCACTGGTAGCAAAGCTTTCCACTAAAATAACACTCAGTTACAGTGAAGGTCTTTGTTATTATCTCATTAAAGTAAAGCTACATTATATTGCATTGTACAAAGGGCACAGCATAGGTGTGTGCACTAAGCAACAGGAGCGAAAAAAAATATCAGTAATTGTCCAAACAGATCAAATTCCACTGCCCTACTTTTGCTGCATAATGTGGCTTGTTCGAAGAGAGATTTGGGCCCTCTGCTGGTGATCAATACCCACATAAATCCAGAACTTTATAAAGCTAGACATAGCAGTCAAATTCATCAAAGTATGATTTTTATAGTGTCAGTTACATTTCTATATGCATGTTTTATGATAATTCCATTAAAAAAGCAAGGATAGTGGGGTTAAAGGCAAAAAAAACCATCCCACATTTGCCCAGTGTTCTTTATATATGATGTTTAAAAATTCAGTTCTAGTGACAAACATGGTCAGATACAACCAGACAACACTTAAAAGTACTCAACAGAAAAATAACTATTTAGCATTTCCCCTCAATCTTATTTCTTTTTGCCCAGTTTTTTTACTTCTTTCTTAGACACTCAGAACAAGTATCACAGCAAATATGTTTCAAAACAGCTTCACAAAAGGACTCCAGGAGTAGTAATATTTTGGAAATTGGTGGCATTTCAAAGAAATCTTTATCCTGAACTAAATTCAGGCTTGTAAAAACACATGCACAGTGCAGCTGGTCTTTGTAACTTTGTGCATTTTGTGGTGCTGAGTTAACCTTCAGCTAATAAGAGGAGGCCTGAGGAAATCATTGTACAATCATGACTTACAGACTGATGGTGTTTGTTTACAGCACAATGGTGTTGCTTAATCCTATTTGTCTCCTACAGCAGCATTTCAGTAAGATGCTGCCTCTTTTGTTCAAGAAGAGCTTGGGCTCACTATATCATTTAGAGACTTTTTAACAGGCAGAATATGTTACTGTCTGACATGACTGGAGACTACTGAGCCCAGAAAAGAGAAGTGTGCTTGTTTAGAGGGGCATGAGAGAGAGACATTGGAACAAAGCTAAAGAAAAAATTGCAGATTTAGTTTATACTGCCATTCATCAAAATTTTGAAGTTAATAGAAAACAAGAGTTTGCAAATGAAACATAAACATAAACAAATTTAAATGATCAAATATGCATCCTTGTACTAACCATTTCAGATGACCAATTGAGGATGATTACAATTTCAGGTGTGGTGCTTCGTCGCCCTGGTTTTCAGGTCTTTAAATGTTTTTCTTTGACATACCCAGCCAATGTAGTGGGAAAAGCTCAGTTGATGCAGGATTACACACCTTGCTGTAATCAAACAAAAAAGAGATCTTGCCTCAGTTCCAGATCTTTCTCAGGTCCAAAAGTGAACCTTGAAGCTTATAGCACTTTATTTATTTATCACCTTGGAATCAGCATTTGTATATTAACGTATTTCTATTTACATTTTACAAATTGAAATGCTATGTAACAGATTTATGTCATTATTAAAAAGGCAGTGTTGATCAAATGGAAGCTTTTAGTTATTTAGTAATTATCAGTTCTGATCTCCCTGAGATGAGCAGTAGCTAACAAAATAAAAACAAATTCAAGTGCAGAGCAGTATCTTACAACTGGAGAATGAAAATTTCAGGGGAAATCACACTAAAGAAGTCAACTGAGAATACATTTAGGAAAACAAATGACTGACCAGATATATAACATTTTAAGAAACGGCTTATCAATATCAGAAAATTGCTGCATTTATTAATAAAAGCGAGAAGGGAAAAGTTCATTGCCATCTGAATGCACAGCAAGCAAAAGTCAGAGTTACCTACTAAACCCTCAACCAGTTGCTTGTTCGGGAAACAGTGTGAGGCTTTGTTTAATCCCAGAAGGAAACTGTCCAGGAAGTGTGGAAAGGCAGCCCGGGATTCCTGCCTGGAGCCAGCTGTCGAGGGGAGCGAGCGAGGAACGCGCCTGCGATAGGGTTCGCCGGCACAGCGGGGACATTTGGGAAGCAAGAAGGGACTGCCAGGGGGAGATTTCCTGGGGGCTTCCTCAGGGGAAGGGCAGCGGCCTCTCAGAGGGAAGAGGGAAAAGACCCTTCCGAGCCCCGCGACGGCTGAGGGGCTGCTTTGTACGGAGCCGCTCCAGGAGTGAATGTGACAACACGAAAGGCCCTCAGCCGAACGGTGTAGCAGAGCTCTCCGCGTCGCTCGGATTTTTCAGGAGAACCGCCCCGCACTCCCTGCAGTTCCCGGCCCTCAGCGCTCGCCGCCAGGGGGCAGTGCGAGACCGCGCAAAGCGCGGGAAGCCGGGCCCGCGCCCGCCCTCACCCCTCGGCTCGTCCCCTCAGGGGCAGCCCCTGAGCTCCGGCACGACAGCCGCCCTCAGTTCTTCCGTCCCTGCCCTGTGTGCACAAGACTGTTCGTAACTGAAGCTGATTTCACCAGTAACTCTGCAAAGCTACCCTTGCGCCCCAGCATATTCCAACTGCTACTCATGCTGTTAACAATAAGCCAGGATCGGTATGTCGTGTATTTCTAAAGGCACATCTAAATGCCAGCAATTTTATTTCTTTCGAATAACAAATGTCAAAGTAGAGAGTGTTATTTCTCCCGCTATTCCTGGCCCAGTGCACTGAGTGGATGAAGGAAGTTCCCTCGTTCAAGCTGTTCAGCCATTGCTGCCTATGCTTCAGCTTTGCCACCAACTAATCTGCCCTGTCTTACCCCCTGCACAACCCCAGGCCACTGTCCTTCCTTTTTTTACTGGAATGCACACATTACTTCCAGCTGCTGTGGTTTCTCATCCCTCACACAGTGTAGCTGTTAGCAGTTTTAGTCACCTGAAGCCAGAGGTTATGTCACAGATAGCCAGACAATATAAAAACAGAAGTAGAAACCCAGGCAAGTTAAGATCAGCATCATTTCAGTCCCATCCCCAATTCAGAATTCATCACAGGAGCTGTGTCAGAGTACAGCAGAAGTGGACCCAGTGTTCTTAATTTAGTTCTGATACTTCATTTAGTCCTTACTCAAGCAAAACCATATTGGCCCCAGCTACTGTGCTAACATTGGCAACAGCTGCTAAAACCAGTGTCACCTGGGCTGCCTCTGAAAGTCCAACCAGAACAGAAGCCAACAGAAGTTCCTCTCCAAACTGCAGGAGAAATGACATTGGAAAAGTTAATTTGGAACACAGACTCATCCAGTTCTGTACAGACCTTTTTCCACATCTATTATTACAAATGCAGAGATTAAGGGTAACGAGGTGTTTCCTGGATGATTCTATGTGACCAAAAAACAGACTTCAGAAGAAGGCTGCCCAGCAATCCAGAACTTCAGATACTCTTCCATTTTCCTGACATTAATTGTGATTACTTTCTGAACCCACCTGACCACTGTCTCTGATGGCTTTGCTGCAGCATCCATTCACTCTAGGTGCACTCTGTACTCAGGATAACTAATAAATCTGTACCTGTAAAGGCTGAATCTGTAATATCAAGCTCTACTTAATTTCTCCATGAAGGAAATTATGGTTGTTTGTGGAGTTTTCCTAGTGTTGTCACAGGTTAGCATAGCAAGTTTTCTTCTGGCACAAAACTCTGCTTGGAACTCTCTCTTCCCTCTTGCATCATCACTTCAGATCAAGAGTCTTGTCTGACATTTTTAATAGCTAAAGCACTTGTTTCAAGACATTGAGAGAAATTAGAATGTTGCAAAACAAGTACTGAATCTTCAGTCTTCATCTCAGTTCCTTCTCACTCACAAAAGAACCAAGTGAGAGTATCTTTGTGTTTTCCATTTTTATACAGAATTTTCTTTCCCAACCGAGTAACAAATACTCTCATCTATTATAAAAAAGTAATGGTCTCCCCAGCACAGCCTTATATAGTTCTTTGAGTAGAATCTCTCTCTAAAAATAGAAATCTCTTTGACATTGAAGCTCTGGGCAGCGAGGAAACTGTTGCATTTCAAGCTGAAGCTTTTGGAAAGCGCGTTCTGTATTTCCTTTATGAGTGTCCCACCAATGTCCAAAATGCACGATCTGTCCTGTCGTGAACTTTGAGCAAACAAGATTTTGTTTGCAGCCGGTGCTGTTGCAGCAATACATTCTTAGAAACAAGCAATAAAAAAAGATGCAGCACTGGCAAAAGGTGCTGGACTCACAGCTCTGCAAAAATAACACTCTTTCTTCCCCCCCACTCCAGACACAACTGCCAGCTTTTCCCAGACTGCCTGACTGGGCAAGATATCCCGAGTTAAGCCCAACACTTGCACTGAGGACAACAGGACAGACAAAAACAAACAAACAGAAATCTCACACATCAGTAGGGTAGCAGTCTTTCCAGTTCTCAGGCGTACATTCCTCTTGGGAATACACAGAAAGGAAAGGGCAGGGGCAACTCAAATCCTCTCCACCCAGCTTTTGAGGATGTTGACAACTTGCTCTTACTAAAGTCAGGGACAAAACAAGCCAACTCTGCCAGCATGCTGGAATTGGAGACTGTAAGAATAGGAGGTCTAACTCCTGGGAGCAGTTAAGTCCAGGAGCATTAAACAGAGCTCAGCACCTCTGTGTCAGACTGGCCTCAGACGCGAATGTGCAAGGGCAACAACCACAGTTGGAGTATTGATGTGGGAGCCAGAAGTCTGGCTCAGTTTCCACAGTTACCATCAGAGTAAAACAGCATTTCCTCAGTGACTGATTCCTATCCATTTGCCATGCCAAAATAGTTCTTCTTCCAGCACTGTAATATTCCCCTGGAAGCATATTTAACAGGAATTTGAAAGTGTTGATATTTCTGAATTATGAAATATGAGTACTGATCTCAAAATCTGAATGAAGAAATGGGGATATGATTCTAGCTTAACCTGGGAGAGATTCATTCTTCATTCAGCTTTCAGTTCCAGGGCAAGTCTTAAGCTCTCCTTGTAAGATATTTCAGTTTTAGTGTGATTGGTCCCACACTGGAATTCTGACACAGGACCTTACATGGGATTTTATTGAAGAACTGGAAGGCAGATCATAAATTCTACTCTCTGTCAGTTTTATGAAACCTGCACAAATTGTCACGTGTTCAAGAGCTGCTTTCAAGAAGGATTAAGTGGGTGACAAAGTGATCTTTGCAATAGAGATACTTAGTCCTATTTACTTTATAAGTATCTTTGGTTAAGATAGTTATATCTTCAGATTAAGCCACTGAAAAAGAAGGATGAATTTTATGTGATGGTTTGCATCAATTCAACTATGACCACTTTAAAGCTTGGTAAAACTGATTACATTAAAATTAGGCAAATTCTGGATATAGTCTTAAAAACCTAAGTCTCAGATAAGGAAATCTTCATGGCAGATTATGGGCCTTACTTTTTTGGTTAAAAGCACAGGTTAAAAAACTTGCCCACTGTTGTTGCCCAGACAGGTGAGAAAGCCCACAGAGGGAATTCTTTTGTATCTTAATTCCCTGGAGGTTTTGGAAAAATCTCTCAGGAGTCTCCAGCCAGCATTTCCCCCAGCACAAGCACAAACCCCTCATCTCCTCTTCTGGGAAGAGAAGCAGATCACTGACCCTCCCCTGGCAGGCTTGGATATCCTCGGTGTACACCCACCCTCGGAGCCATCCTTGCTCCTTTCCTAGCCAGCTTTATTTGAGTCACCAGGGAGAGGTGAGGCTGATGAACATCCAAATTTCCTCACGAGTCACAAAACAGGAGCTGTCCAGGACGGCAGCCAGGCAACACTGGAAGGCCTTTATGTGAACCTGCGTGTTGGCGCTCACAAAACATTCAGCAGCTTCAGCAGAGCTTTTCCTCCTAAACACCAATGGGGGTTGGCCTGACACTGCCTCAGTTTTAGAATTTCAAAACATTACACCCTAAGCATGAGGGCTGCTAAGGAAATGAAAAGACTGATAATTGATTCTGCATGTTTTCTTTGACTGTTTGTTTAAACTGTGAGTGTTGGGAGACTTGTCTGAAACTCTATTTCATGCCTAAAGCTATTGGTCAATATAAATTTGTCCACTACCTGTCTAAGATATGAAGAATTGAGCAATTAGAGAAATGTCAAGGAAAAGTGAAATTTCAGTGAAACAGGCAGTTTTGAATTTTGTCAGTAAGAACTTCCCTGGGAAGTAGGGAAGCTTGAATCTAGCTGACTTATTCTGAGAAGTGAAAGGAATAGATACAGTTCAAGAAAGAGTGACATGGTGGAGTTTCATGTGAAACCCTGGTGAAAAAAAACCTAGAAGCTTTCACAGAGGACCATTTTCTTTAGACTAATCCTAAATTTTATTTATTTGAACAGCCCAGCTAAAGATGACTACAAGCAATGGGAGCTGGAACACAGCCCCTGTATAGAGCTCTCAGCCAAGTTTGGGCCCCTGTTTGATTCACACTTCTCCAATGACTTGGAACACTGTGCTTTCCTCTGGATATTACAACTGGCATTGGGCACTTTGCTTGTGCATAACACAACAACTGTTTAATGTACATTATCCAGATGCTCATGTTATTTAGTTTCCTTGAACAATGTCTCTGTGTGAATACAGCCACGGAAGCCCCCTACCCCGTAATCTGAGATCTGGCCCCGTTGTGCTGAGCTTTGTACACACAGAAAGCTCCCACAATAAACACAGTGCCACTGCTTTCTCCTCTGGGAGTGAGGCAAAGCCTCCAGTTACCTCTGCATGATCCTGCTGGTGTTGACTGAATTGCTGCCTCAGCAGTGAGGCAAGTAGCAAGAAATACATCACCTGGCACACATTTCAGGCTACCCTTGACATCATTGACAGTGATAGCTACAGCCCTCGCTGAAACAGAAACCTGTAAGGCGGCATTTGTTCCTTCTTGCTGCCTTTGCTATTCCTTTCGGGAGGATGATCATATGCCATGCTCATGTATTTGCAAGCTCATGACATAATGTTCAGGGATTGTAATAAACAATACCATTTCGGGGAATGGACTGGGGAGACTGGACATTTTTACTGTCACTGGAGTAGTTTGCTTTAAGGATTGAATGTGTTGTCTCAAATCCAGATTTGTAGTGAGAACCCTCCTGTCTTTCCTTCTCCGCCTGTTCCCTGTCCCCCCTGCACCAAGAGAATTTGGGCAGGTGACCAATGGAGTGAAAATGAGACAGGGGAGCCACACAGAAGAGAGTAATTGATACAGGATATGAAGCTAGGAATGAGTGGATTTAACAAAGTGTACACTAGTAAACTGAGTGGCTCATTTGCCTGCCAGCAGAATGGATTTATAGCCTGTGTGTCACTAAGAAGCCAGTCATCCCCCCTACTCCTACCATCCCAAAAAACCCTCACACCCCTTGTTTCCCCCCGCAAACGTTGCTTAATCTGAAAGGCAGGTCACAAGTTAAAGCATCGAATTACACAAACATGCTTTGGACTAAACTGGGGAAAGTATAAAGACCTCCAGCAAAGTAATATCTTTTTTTTTAAGAAGTGGAAGGGTGTAGTTACTTCTCACACTTTTGCTGTTTTCTCCCAGCAGCCACAAGCGTAGGTTAGAAATGTTCTCTTTGTAACAGTGTAGATATATTATATACACCATCATACTCTTAACACTGCCAGCAGGTAAGTATTTTCAGGTGGCAGGTCTTGCTTTATACCTCTCATTTACCTGTGCTTTGACTGAAATTTTGGTATAAGAAATGTGCCCCTTTTTCTACTGGAAACAGCCAGTGCATGGTCATGGGACCATAAAAATGCTGCAAGCATATTGTAGCTCCTCTTCTCTATCAGTGACAAGAGCTCAGCCCCAGATTAGCCAGTGGATATACTTATCACAAGAATTGTCTGTCATAGCACTTCACATGTGGCCTCCAACTGTGCAGCAGCAGATAATAAAGACATTTTAAATCTCTATTTATTCTCCCTTAATTGTCATTACAGAAATTCTAATCTCTAGGACATAAGGTATACTGCAGTTCAAGACTTGTGATTCTACCTTTGTACTAAAGCACTCAGTAAATGTGCATTATTTTCTCAATCCCAAAGCAGCACTGATAATTCAATTATCTCTCTGCATGGGGAGCAATGGGAAGGAAGAAATGAAAATGTAGCTACAGTGTTCATGGAGAGATCAGAGTTGGTTAGGACTTTAAAACAAGGCAGGAAGCATACAGCCAGTCCTTGCTCAAGCAGTACAAGAAGAAAAGAGCAATGGAAATAGAGGAGATAATGCACAGCTACCCAGGTGAAAAGCAGTGGCATCATTCCTGTCCTTGTCACATTTTCCTCCGTGGCAAAAATTCACTGTGGAAAGGGAAATCAGCACAACATTTCAGTTCTGGCAAGTACCAGCATGCAATGGCACACCCCAAGAAAGGCTGTGCACTGGACCTGTTGTGCAAAATGAACAGCAGACCTGGAGTGCTGTGGAGCCCAGCTCACTGTTGGGAAATCTGCTGCGTCGCCAGCATACCAGATCAATATTTCAGAGGTCATTATCTCACCCCTTCTTCAGCTGCTAACTCTGGATGCCTGCCAGGGAAAGGCAACCATCAGTAAGATGATACATCAGTACATTAGGCAAGGCTTTGGGGAATTTGAGCAGGCTTTTCTTTTCACTGAGATCAGTCTGCTCTCTGGGTCCAAATGGCACAAGTGCTCTGTCAATATATAAATGGCCAAACAGGTTCTGTAACCCTCCCACGACAAAATGTGCAGGAAGTTCTACCAAACTGCATTTTTCAAATAGACACTGAAGACAACTGAACCTTTGTGTAGGTATTTCTGACACTGTTAGGAGGAGGAGACAACAGTCACCAAATCAAGTGATCCAGAATCAAGAAGTGTGATTTTACATGCACAGTGCAGCAGAAGAACTGGAGACAGAGTTAATCAAAAAGTAAACCAATAACTACCTGCTACCATGTCCCCTCTGCAACAATGTCCCATGAACTTCTACATGATTAAAGGTCTGCTTTAGCTGTGAATTGCTAAGTAAAGCCAGGACCTTTGCAATGGGATCAGTGGATTTTAAAGTTTAAAAAGTACCTTTGTTTTATGTGCCTTGGCATCCTAGATCTCCTATTTTGCCATAAGCTACTATAATATTACAGCAGTGTTCAATTTTTCCAGTGATGATCTTATTGATAATCAACAGCAGCACCCCTGTGCATTCAAAGAGTCATTTTCTACCTCTCCTTCTGGAAAGACTTTTTGAACATTTAGAAACAAAACTATGTCTGGACACATTAACTATTTTCTCCTTTGATGTCTTTAATGTTATTTTGTCTCATAACCCATTTAGAAAGATAATTACCTTTACAGACAGACATGAAAGTGGTTGTCTCTAGGAGGTTTCCCTTAAGACCAGAAGGAGAAAAGATTGTGCTGAACTGCCCAATTCCCAATATCTTTATCCTGGTACTGGGAAGAATTTGGTGAGAGGAAATATTCTGTGCTTACCTTACAAGCCAAAGATACTTCATTATTCAAAGCTTCCTCTCAGGAAAACCATTTGGGAGACAACTTAGAAGGATCTTTGTTTAACCCAGTTAATTAGCAGGCATTTGCATTGTCTGACGAGTTTTACCGTGTAAATCCTGCATACAATCCCCAAAGGAGGGGACACAGACACTTCAAGGTAAAATACAGAAAACTATTTTATACTCACACTCTCTCTGTTCTTATAATCTGTATTTATAGTAGCTAAAGACACAGCACTCGAGCTTCAGCTCTGGGGCAAGGCTCCTCCTTGCATTCCCATACATTCAGAGGAGCTAGGGAGGGGTTGGATCTCACAATCCCAGTGAATTTGCCCTGTCTGAAGCTTTTACATTGTAGCTTTTACCCTGACTGATTCTGAAAGGAAGTAGCTTATCTGGTAGAGAAATTCAGTCCAGAGAGGATGAGAACTGGAGTCAGCTTGACACAAAGTCACCTCCAGGCAGCACAGATGCAAACAGCTCGAGCCCCTTCATGCAGCAAACTCATGCTCAAGTACGGGCAGGGCTGATGAAAGCAGACTAAAATTTGGTGTGCCAGCTCTAAAGAGGCCCTTTATGAGAGCAAAATGCATGCAGCCATCGTGGAGTCTGTATGCAGAATACATACACCCGGGTAAGTCATCCCACTCCCACTCCAGCCAACAGCACTGGTAGCTCAAAGGCATTTCACCCATCTTGCTCAAAATGCAATTCCTTAGCTTCAGCCCTGCCTTGCCAAAAATGCCTTCAGTTTAGACCACAATCTGGTATTGCCAGTAAATTTATGTGGATGCAAAGCCCAGAAAAGAGTTCTAGGCAAGAATATTTCCTAATTATATGGCTTTTAAAACCTCTCAAGGAATTCCTCAACTCTGCTACTGTTACTCAGTTAAATCTAAAGTGGCTCAAATTCCCTTCCTGAAGATGTGATGACTCTTTCCTGTATGCTCATAGCTATCTGTCTACTGACAACTACTTTCTCTTTATATACATATTAAAAAAGAAAATTAAGAACACAGTGGTCTTCAAGTTTTCCCCATATATGGGCACTTTTTTCCTTGAGACTCATTATTTATATAGCCCACATTATAACTTGTGATGGCAATGCTTGAGGATAGGGAAGAAAGTGTTAAGGTGCAAATACATTTGAATGTTCTCATTGTGAACATGACTTAAACCCCCCCAGAAACCATGGAGAAAACAAGGGGATGTGAGCTTGTCCCTTCCTCACCCCCTCTGATTTAGCAATAGCAGTGTTTACCAGCCTGGAGTCTCGGAGCTATTTAAAGGATCTACGGAGATCCCTAAAAAACCCGAGCACATTAGGAGGTAGGCTTGACTTACTGTACAGTCCTTCATATCTAAACCCCCAAAGCTCTCTAACTGAAGGCTACTTTTATGTCTAAAGGACTCCTGCTTGCATGACCATTGCCAAACAAGGCTCTAGAGCCTTATTTATAAACTGTGGCTCAATTAATTTGATTTGTAACTTCATTTTTAATTCCCTAACTTCATACAAGTCAAACTACTAATACACTAACATTTGTCCCTCTAAGTGCTTCTGCTTCCTTCTCATAGCAAAGCATTGGACACTGTTCATTTTATTAGAATAACAGATAACTTTAAAATATGTTTAAATAAATTTACCAGCAACTGCCTTTGCTGTAGGGTTCATAATAGAAAAGATGAAGTGCCTTTTTTGATGGGTTCTGGGATTTTTTTTAAAGTGCTGTTTACAGGAAACACTGATCTTTGATCCCTGATCCTGAACTTCATGACTAACACTCAGCTAATCAATTAATGAGAAAAAATAACTTCTGGAAAGGATGAGCTAATGTCTGATAAAATTAAAGAAAAACATGTTAGCCAGATAAATTTATTGCAGCAATTAACAGGCAGGCCTTGTAATACTAATTTCTTCTTAGTTAAGTCACAAAGCTGAGCTGCACTACACTTTGTGTACTTTCATATGTACAACTCTCTGTCACTTTGTTAGCAAGCAGAATACAACTTCCATTAATTACTTAGATTTTGGATCACTTCATCATTTCTCCTGTCTTTTCAATCACTTTGAATCACCACCTCTTTTATGGCCAGGACTAGGCCAAATTCAAGTCTGTTGACTTCACTGTTATTTCTGACACATAACCCATTGAACTTGGATTTTTAACTTAATTATACTTTCTGCCAAATTTAAGGTATCTGACCCTATAAAAAAAAATAGATTTAGAAATATCAGAACTGTATTCAGGGTGTCAAATGTTGGAAGTGTAAGTTGCTTCTTTTAGGAAAAATATTACTTATGAAAGTAAGTAATCAAACATCTGCTTTTATATTAGTATGAACATCAAAAGAAGAAGCAGTGTCTCTCCAGCCTCACTTTCCTGCATTCTGACACCTGTTTTCTCTGCTTCTTTACCAATTCATATCTCTGGCAATACAACAGAACAATTAACAAAACCTCAACACAAGGCTCATTTAAGCAATGTCACTCTATTAGTTAATAGTTAATTAGTTCTACAGAGTAAGGGTACTAATCCCAAGATTAGTTTAATTAGGTTAATGATTATTTTAGAAAGGCTGTTTAATAGAAATTTCTTAAACACATTTCTGCATTACTGATAACAAGAAGACATCAAAGGGCACAGTTTGCTACTGTAGAACAATTACTGTTTTAAAAGCTGGCTGGTGGTGGTTGGGTCTGAGAAGGCAACATTGGTCTGGGGAATCATTATTCAGTAGGGGCATAACAGTAATCAAAGGACAGGTCCTTTGTTATTGATGTTTAATCACCAGTTTAAAAGAAAACACAAAGTCACTGCTGCTAAAGTTTGCAGTTGACATAACCAAAGTAGTAAACAATAATGAGAATGGACAACTGATCTACACAAGTCCCTTGCCTGGTAAGCCTGGCTATTTTGGGCAACACATTTCATCACAGCACAAGGCCAGCCACCAAAGACCCAAACCTCACACTGAGGACACTCATGTAGATAAGATTCACAGGAACCAGCTTTGAGCCTTGAGGGCCAACAGCAGCTCAGATGAGACTTCAGGAATCAGACAGGATATTCAACTGAATAGGCTCGTCCAGAGGCAACCCCTCAATGCAAGAAACTGCTCTGTCTGTACAAGCAAGGGGCCTGAAATGGCAGGGAAGAACATTCCCACTACATCCAGTGGCAATATTTCTCGTTCTGCTGTTTGAAAGTTGCTGGCAAACTGAAAAAAGATCAGTAAATAGTTCTGAAAATAACTCATGGTTTGGAAGCATGCTTTAAATTCAGAATTTTACTGTGCAAATATATGTGAATTCTACAGCTACATAAGTCTTGTTTTATTAGATGAAATTTTAGGCTGAATGGATTGTGCTTATGCTCATACTGCTCATTTCCTCAGACTGGTTGCTCAGTCAGGCTATACCTGATGCACAACACTTAGACACATATCCCAGATAAAGCCTTGTACTCCAGGATAACATTAAGATACACATTATTCTTCCCAAAAGTCACTGGTAAAAGCAAGATGATGAAACATCCTAATAATTCTTTGTTGTGCCATTAGAGAACCTATTCTGCAGAGTGTCCTCAGGTCAATTTACCTCACTTTTAACTTCAACTCATTGACCTTGTTAGCAGGTTCAACATACCTCAACTCTGATCTGCTTTTTATAGGGCTCAGACATGCACCCAAAATCATCAGCTGGTCAGCTGAGCCCCAGTTGTTGTCTGTGCATCCACTTCCAGCCACAACAAGGAACAGGTGCATCTACTCCAGCTTTTTTGGGATAACATTTTTTGAAGCAAAATTCTCTGTTATTTCTGATTTACCACATGCTGTTTCATGGCATGGAACAGTTCTGGGATGTAACTGGAGTGCTTTCAGATTAAATCAAAGGAGATCTAGTAACTTGGAAGGGAGTTCTGGTTGGCAGGAGGAGACTCATTCTAGTTTAAATTAAAAGCACTACAGCATACACAGAATGAGGGCTGGGCACTCCCATTCTCTTTCGTTAAAAAATACCCCTTTTCCCCATGCTCACATGAGCACAGCCACTCTGTATCCATCCATCCATCCATCCATCCATCCATCCATCCATCCATCCATCCATCCATCCATCCGTCCGTCCGTCCGTCCGTCCGTCCGTCCGTCCGTCCTTCCGTCCATCCATCCATCCATCCATCCATCCATCCATCCATCCATCCATCCATCCATCCATCCATCCATCCATCCATCCATCCATCCATCCATCCATCCATCCATCCATCCTTTTTTTCCTGGTTAAGAAACTGACTGGAACTGCCACATGCTCCATGGCTACTCCAGCCCCAGCAGCATCCCAGTTTCCCCACGTAGCTGTGTCTCTGGGAGGTGCTCTCTCACCAGGCCAGCACAGCACCCAGACCTTGCTCACTCACAGTTTCCACCTGAAGTCTTCACAGACCCTCCTGAGCAGCCTCTGGAGAGCCCCCAGTCCCTGCTGCCTCTGAACTGGTGCCAGGAGGGGCTGGATCCTCCATGGTGCTCAGATAACAGTGAACACCCAGGCTAAGCTCTTCACATAGCAAGATTCTCCTAAGTTCATTATTCTGTGGATATGAGGAGTTGCTCAGCACTTGACATTTTAATCAGCAAAGGGCACTTCTGATAGTGGGAAATTCTGGATACAGGAGAAATCTGGGAATAGTAAGAAATTACATACCTCAGGTACCTCGAATAATAAAGAGTCCTGACTGAGGGGAAGCAGGAAAGCAATAGAGGCAGCACCAGCTGAAAATGGGATGGAGTTCTTCAAGGTGCCCAACAGCAGATGGTATCTTGACAGGTTCAGCTCTATCAGCACCAGCTTGCTTTTGCTAGGTTACACTGGTATTGCAGGCACTGGAAGACTAAGAAACACATTTTTCTTTAAAAACATACTTTTCTTGTAGTGAGATCCCATTCAAAAAACTTATGGGAAACCCCACTTTTTCTTCCTAAGGAAAACTTCAACTCCCAGTGCATAGGAGAAATAAGTACCTGAAAAAGCCAAGGCTACTCTATGGAGCAAGAGCAATCCCTGGTTTTGTAAGAATCTCTCCTGCTTTACAACAAAATATGCCTTGCTTTGAGTTCCCAAGAACTGGATAAAGGTTTCTCACTGTCCCCTGTGTGACCAAGTTGCATTTCTGCTAACAAAAGCAGCTTTTGTTTCCCAGTGGGCTCCTCAAAGGCTTTCTGCCAAAACTTCCTTTGAGAGAAAACTGTCCACTGAACACATATTTTACCAGGGAGATCTTTCTTTCCACAAATCTTCTTGGAATTTTGTTGTTGTTGTTCTGGGTGGGTCTTTTTTCTTCATTATTTATTTATTTATATTATTTTTCCCAGAAATCTAAAAAGTTTTGGTTTACATGAGTAAATTATTCATTTTTGTGGGTTTCCAGTGAAAACAAATAAACAAAGCCAGAAACAATTACAGCTTGCCTGGCAAAGCAGTCTACATATTGTTGAGTAAGTGGGTGTTATGTTGAGGCTGAAATAACACAAATGATGGTGGGATATTCTACCTAGAAATAACATGCTATAATTTACCAATCTGCCCTTGCCCATTTCCTTCTAGGTGCTCTCTCTTCCCTTTTATTAACCAAACATAAACACCAAAAAAAAAACTTAATAATGAGGTGATTTTATATAGACATTGTTCAAATTTGGGAGGGTGTTTTTGCATGAAGTTTCAAATATCTCAGAATTGTGATCTTTCAGAAATTCACAAGGCAGAAAAATGTTCTAAAAGAACCTTTTAAGAACTTTGAAAGAAAAATCAATCTGAGCTTGTCTGCTATTTTTCTTTTTAATGCTAGCAAGGAGTCTCAAACACTAAATAAAGAAAGAGAAACAAATTTTCTTCTCATACTCTAGGTATCACATTATGCTGTTTCAGAGTTCACAAGTTTCTATAATGGTTGTTTATAGATTTTCTTAAAAAGGGTCACTCAAAACTCTTCATAGCATCTACATTAAATATTTACATTCAGGCCTAGGGTGTTTTGTAAAATGTTAATAGAATACCCTTCCCTTTAAGAAAAGACAGTAACTAAACCTCAGCCCAAATCCTAGCTCATATATGAAGTAAAACCTTCTAAACATTGTCTGAAGTGCCATTTCTTCCCAAGGCACAAGGATGTTTATGCTCTTGTCTGAGGGGAGATAAACAGAGCAGCATTCCACTCCATATTTGTAAATGTTAACTCTGCAAGGTAGAAGCTGCCTTCTGTATGCACCAGGCTTCTGTTCCTTCAGTGCTCCAAGGGCCATAATGTGACATATAGGAATGTGTAAATTCAAACAGCAGGGATAGATATGGTGGCCCTGCCACAGAAAAATGTGCTGTCTCACTGTTGTGCCCCACATCATCCTGGCCCCAAGGAACTTCCTCTCTGAAATGCATCTTAGGTACCAGCCCACTGGCTTAAGAGAAAATCTGGGACAGTTCCATGAGTCTGAGGGGCAGTTCCACCTTCTAATCTGGAGTACCTCAGAATTAGCTTCCCTAGAGTCAGTAGGGACTGACTGCTACTGAGAGTGTGGTAGAAATGCTACCACATTTCTAAACATGTCTCTGTTTAGAGAAACATAAACATGTTTCTCTAAACATTTTGAAGAAAACACTATGGGAATTAACAAGGATAACACATCGAATCACCAGCTGGATATGATATAAGACCAAAGTACTCTCACACTGACAGGTAGAAGGATCAAAGAACCCAAGGGCAGCCCTTTTATGAGTATGTGTCATTCTAAAATAGACTCCTGTGAAATCCTGGTTAATATAACACGCTCTTTGCCAAATATGTACTTTAAAAATAGCAGTCAACAGTATGGCATACCTTGAGTGGTGTTGGAGCTGTCTAGGTTTTGTTATACAAAGACTGTGATAAGTTATAACACACTGCCAGTGGAAAAAAAGGAGTGAAACTGCAAAAACTGAGCTGCAGAAGATTCTTGAATGAGAACAGGAAGGGTTAGATCATGACAGATATGCTTTAATAAATCAGGGCACTTTCTCACGTGGCTAAACATGGGTTTAGGATCTCCAGGGATGCAGATGTTTATAGTTTGGAGACTAAAAGTACAGTTGGGCATCTAAGGGAAAAGTAACCAGTATACCAGCAGTGTCTATACCCACAGCTCCAACAGCATGTAGACATTGATACTCTGCCCAGAGAAGCCAGAATTTACACAGTCTGCTTTTACAGTCTCAGTGCAGATTTTAGCTCTTAGCAGTCTTCATTTTCAGAGAAACTAATGAGGGTTTTATTGCATTTCTGCTAAACCATGATCAACTGATTGTTGTCCCAAACTTCCATGTCTCCCAGTTTTAAAAAATTAATCCAGCTTGTTTGACACCTAGCTCATAAGTTCAGTAAAGCAGAAGGTTTTGTATTATTACTGGCCAGAAAGCATTAACCTCAAGTGAGACTAGTTATTAATTTGTGTTACCATGAATTTGTTTGTGATCAATATTACTGATCCTTTTGCACAGACAAAAGCATGCTGAGGACACAGCTGCTGCTGTTTTCAAATGAACACTAATTGTGCAATGTGGAATTTGTTTTTGGCTCGTTGCAGGTTCGCAGCAAAAGCAAAGCAGCCAAGGCTGGGCTGTGTGAGGGGGATGAGGTGGTGTCTATCAATGGCAAGCCTTGTGGAGACCTAACCTATGCTGAAGTCATCGTTCTGATGGAAAGCCTGACTGATGTCCTGCAGATGCTTATCAAGAGGTACAGGAATGCTCAGGATGCTTTGGGGCAGTTCAGTGAATCACCTGGGAAATGCTGGCTTTGAACTCACTCATTTTGCAGGTTTATACTGAGAGGTACTAACAGTCCCGCTGTTAATGCCTGTAACTCTGCTGGGATGGAAAAGGGAGGGAAGACAGAGATTTTGAGCTGAAGGAATCAATGTCTATAATTTGAATAGCAGTGGTCAGGCACAGAATTAATAGTGCAGTCTCCAAATGTAAGTATTAATACTTGCATGGTGTCCACTACCATATATGCATACTGCAGGGCTTTGAGTTCAGTTATTCTCTCCACCCCTTTGAAGAAGTGAAGTGTTGTTATTCCCCACAGATAGGGAAGTGAGGCTTACAAAAAACAAAGGCTGTATAGATGGGGAAACTGTGTTACACAGATATGCCTCGATGATGACATGGCAAATGGTCTTCTTGGGTGGCAAAATATGTTAGTAGTCAGGAGGAGGAGAGGGTCTGGAAGTCATGAATTCTATTTCTGTAGCTGTTATCACCCCACTAGATGAGGTGGGGGAAGTGACAGCTCTCTAGTTCTGCCTTTATAAAATAGTGAAAGAGAATTTCAGTTTTCTTTGAAAATGCTTTGAGTTTCTTAGAGCAGAGAAGCTTCATGCAAACTTGCAAGCATTACTGCTCACTGAACATCAGTCTATTCCAATGCCTGCTCTGTAATTGCCATCAGTGCAATAAGTGCAACCTTGTGTTCAGAGCCACCTACAGTGAAGTACATTCTCCCCAGACAATGAATTCAGACAGGATGAACTCTGAACTGCCTTCTGTGGGGGTCAGAAGAGGAAGAAAAGTCTTGAAACTCCCACACTCCTTGTAAGGACTTAAGGCTCCCCCCAGAGCTACTGCAGCTCCCTCTCAGAGGCAGGACCAGGAAAGGATCAGGATTCACCATGATAGCTAACAGAGCAGTGACCCTGGAAAGGGGACAACAGGCACTTGTCTCTGGTTACCAGGGATGTCTACAGAGCATGTGAAATTCCTCATGGTTCCTGCAACCTGCACAAAGGAGCTTTCCTCGAGTGCCTAGCAGTCCACAGTGACAATCTGCCTTCAAAACTAGATGACGTGAAAGAGTGCTCATTTTATTTATAATAAACATTTTCCATGGCCTGTCTGTATGTGTCGTTTGGGGCTGAGTAATGGATTGGTGTGACAGGACCAGGGGGACAGTGGTAGCTGAGGATTAGAGCTTACCTTCCCCAGAGTGCACAGCTCTTGCTCTTGGTTCAGCAGGGCACCAGCTGAGTGTTCCTCATGTGATAGGTGCATTCTTCTGGTTTTAATTCATAATGCAACTGCACTTGTAAGAATGATATTTGTGGCTGACCAGCTGTCTTCTCTTCAGCCATAGAAATAGCTCCACATACTTTGACTCCTGCCTGCTGCTGTTCCATAACTGATATTTCAGTTGTCTGAAGGCCACAGGATGCTGCAGCTGAAAGGGACTCTCCATTGCCCCTGCTCAAATGTATAGTGACCAGCAAGGCATGTCCTGAAATTCAGAACCTAAACAGAATGTTTATAACACATAATTCAGCGTTTCGTGGAATGAAACCATGTCAGAAATGTTAAGAAAATTGCAATGGCTCAACACTATGAAAGTGACTAAAATGTTCTAAAGAAGTGAGAATCTTTACATTTCTTCTCATCAGCTCATCTCTCCCAAATCCCAGACCCTGGCATCTGTATCTTCCCAGGTATGGGAGAATAGAGTGAAACACTCCTCTTTCCCTCACACCTCGTTTGTGGGTACTCTCAGCACTAGCCCCCGAAGGATTTTTCAGGAAGTGTCTTAGCATCCTTTGAGAGCAATGAGAAGCAAATCCTTCCTCTCCTGAGTTGTTAGCAGCCACCCCAAGAAAATGCTGGAAAGCAGGAGGAAAAAATAATTCAAGTGGTATTCCACTGGTGATCTTTACAGCTAAGTATCTTTTGTTAGCAAGGAAGAGTATTTTCCATAGGAAAGCTCCTGGCTGTCCCTGAACTTTTTGCATGAAGGATGCAATTTTCACAGGCATTAATTGTTGACCCAATTCTGCTCTCACAAATCTTACTGGGCGGAAAATTTGGCTTGTAAATAAGTTTTTAAAATGCTGCTTGGCCTTTGATGTCTACCAAAAGTTTTCCCAATGCCCTGTAAGCCACAGCGAGTTACCGACCAGCAGCAGTGCCCCGAAAACGCTCGGTTTACAGGATGAGAGGAAAGCGACACCCTGCAGGGCGGGCACTCCCAGATGCCGTGGGGGGGAGCATCTCACTGACCTTCCCGGCAAATGCTGAGCAGATGGATCCGGGAAACACGGCGAGAGGGCACAGCCACAGAAACTCCAGCCTGCCCTTCTCACATCAGGGTTAGCAGCTCCTGGGCTATTGCTGAGTCTGGAGAGAACATTTCTAGGGGCAAGAAGGGAGCGCTCAGTGCATGCCGACATGAAATGCACCATGTAGGGAGTAAAACATGAGCCTGCGACAAACCCTGCAGTGCTGACTCCATGAGTTCTGCTTCCTTCCTGGAATGACACCAGGGCCGTTGTTCCTGCAGTGAGCTGGAAAGGCCTAAACCAAACCCAATAATTTGAGAAAACAGAATCTGAAATGACAAAAAAGACATCATGCCCAGTGTTCTGCCTTTTGACAGGACACACATTTATGTCTATATAGAGTAGAAGTATATCCATACGTAGCAAGGGCCTTTTAAGGTGGAAATCTTTCTCTCCCACACATACACACAATCACCCAGCTACCAATAAAGGCTAACACTGAGCTGGCCCAGCCCCCAGGCCATATCTTACAAGGAAATGTTTACAGATTTCTGTAATTTATCTGTGCTCGAGAGCAGCACGATTGATCATCCAAACAGCATCATACGATGGGATCCAGCAGCACTCACCAGGAGCTCCCTAAATTAAATCTGTCTGACCTTTACCAAGCCCCATATGTGGGGAAATGGATGCTGCACATTTCGTGCTGTTTGAAGCAGATCCAGACTGCCACAAGCAGTAAGCTGCATGCCTAAAAAGCAAGTGATATTGAAGTTTCTTCAGTGCACTGACAGATTTATTCCTTCTGCTGCTTCTTCCAACCTTTATTTCTAGGGGGTTCCAAAGTTTCAGAACAGGCAGGGCTGCTTTTGATTTCAAAAATCTCCATGGTACTTGGTATTAATACTTTACTGGGGACACCTACCACTTCCCTCATTTGAAAAAGTGCTTTGCTACCTTCCAGCAGATAGAAACTCTCAGTTAACATGCTGCAGCCTTGCTGTACAAGGAAGGTTTCTCCTCAAATTAATAGCAGTCAGTATGGTTCAGACTAGTGAAAGAAGGAGCTAAAGAGTGTACCAGGTGTCCTAACACCAGTAAATCAGCTTAACCTGGCCAGAGGAATGAATAGTTTAGAAAAAGGAGCTACACTGAGGTATATATTGTAGGTTTCACAAGTGAAAATTACCTTTTCCACTTTGAAATAATGTATTTTTAAATGAGTAGGAAATATTGTATATGTTCACTACCCTTTTATGCTGGATCACTGGAATAGGCCCAGAATATTTCAATTAATCCATGATATATAGGGATGATGATCCTCACAGGAATTCTTTGAATGTGTATTTCAAGTATTTATTTCCCTCCCTCTGATCCTTACCCAGTATTTCTCTATTCCTTAGAGAGTGAATGATTTGGGACAGGAACCACATGTAAGAATGGTGCCTAAAACAGTTGCAGTAGTGGCTACATATAGAGCCAAAAATTAACCACTCCTCTGGTATCATGCAAAGTTAATTTTCTCACAGACATGTGAAATATGAAGAAGTATTGTCTCAAAAGTCTCAGCAGCATTTCTCTGGAAACCCTCTAACAGAAATGTGTCTGTGAAAGCACACTGATGTTAAGAATGATACCATTCCACATTTTAGGTTAGTATTGAGCTCACAGATCTACCAGTGTCATCTAATTTCCCTCTTACTGAACTGCTATGTTGAAGAATTTTGAAAGATGCAAAAGTGCTTCTATTTAAGACCTCCACATTCTAGGGAAATTCTTCTATTTAAATGGACCTGCTAGAAGGTGCCACAGTTAGGGTGGGAAAATACTATGCAGAAATTGCTTTTGTAACTCCATTTACAATGGCTGTGCTTACATTAGCTTAATTTCTTGAATTGTTTATGTATGTGCAGGTCCTCCAGTGGAATAAATGAAACCTTGAGTGCTGAAAGAGAAAATGGGAAGCACGAGAACATAGAAAATGAGGACTACAGGGAGAACACCACACTGCAAATGAACACGGTGCAAGAGATGCCCCATGGAGATTTATGCATCACAGAGATTTACAGTGGGACTCACCAGGGAGCAGCAGATAGCAACACACACTTTTCTGAAACAACACAGGAGACCATACAAAGCCACAGAACTTCTCCTAAAGTGATAGGCACCCCCAAAGTGATCGTGACAGACGAGACTGCTTTCAGAGGGACGACAGAAGAAAGGCCAGGTGCTATGGTTGAGCTGCAGTTGTCCCTCTCAAATGACACTCACAAGGCCACCAATGCTCCTGCTGTGACTCTCTTGGGGACAGAAAAGTGCCCCCCTCCAGGCAGAGGAGCCAGTGCACAACAGGATGGGAGCAGCCCCCTCATTGCCGTTCCCC
Source organism: Notiomystis cincta (assembly GCA_013398075.1). Lineage (NCBI taxonomy): Eukaryota > Metazoa > Chordata > Aves > Passeriformes > Notiomystidae > Notiomystis > Notiomystis cincta. Next base: position 291,306 of record VZRX01018382.1, on the reverse strand, counting down.
TGGGTGCGAAGGAGGGCAACATCCAGTGGTCAAACAAAGTAGTCCATTTTTCTAGCAGCAAAGAGGTCAAGAGGATCCAAGGTGCAGCTCCATCTATCCCCAGGGTGGAGGTGATCCTAGACTGCTCAGACACGGAGAGGGAAGCGCCCAGGTCTCTGTCTGAAAGGGGGTGTGTTGATTCTCAAGTAGAAGGAGGGCGGTCAGAAGCACCTCCTTCCCTCCTCTCCTTTGCAATCTCACCAGAAGCCACAGTGCAGGGAGAAGACAGCAAGCACTCGGAAAAGGATCACAGACCTCTCAAGCACAGGGCAAGGCACGCAAGTGAGTATGTCCCATCTGATCATTTGCACTGCCCCAGGGCATCTTTTGTAGCTTTAGGTGTAATTTCAGGATTTAGAATGCGTTAGGAAAAAAAGTTTAGAGATTTTTTCTGCGGTTTTCTAACTTTCCCTCTCTCTTTTTCTTTTAAACTCTGTCTCTCTTCTTGCTTTATATATTTTTTCAGGGTAATACAATGCTCCTGGTGATGAGCCAAGAGTGTACCCATGCCTTAACTGTGCTGAATAACTTTGCTTAGTAGACTTCCACTTTGAAATTAACTCATGACTTCGTCCAACTAAAAATACTTACATCTCCAGAAAGGGCTGAACTCTGCTGGTCTTCTAACGCGTATCCGGTGGCAATCTGTAAAATATTAACAAAAAGAGCAAGTTGCTTGCACATGTCTAAGTGAATCCTGTGGATTTCTCCTTTTATAGCAACAGCTTTGCATTGTCATTTGCATCATGTAAAACCAAAGCCATGCCACTGCTTTGAAAAGTTAATAAAAATGTCTAGCAGCAAAGCTTGATGTTGCCTGCAGAAGAGATTTTGACAGACACCAGCATGTGTGTAACTGTTACTTGATCCTTTTGGTTTTGTCAGCCTTCTCCAGACTAAAGTGAACATGTTTTTTCTCCTGACTCCCAGTCACAGAGGTCAGCTTCAAAATGTGTCCAAGAAGTTTACATGGAAGCAAACTTGTCACTGGAGCCAATATTGATTAACTGGGTGTAGACATGTATTATTTATTCATTAATCTATTTATTTCTTTGTTGTTTTATTCATCTGGGACCTTTCTATTCGTTGCTTGCTCCTTCCCAACAATGTGAAGAATCCTGTCTGGGGATTTAGTAGCAGTATGTCAAAGGTGCTTGAATGTGTGCAGTGAGATACTGTAGCAACAAACTATTTCATATGCAGCGTTGGAACTCCTCTGCTAACCCACTGCTAATTCCTCTGGAAGCGTATTTTTAGCATGATTACCATTTGTGTCTCACTGGCAAGGGGATTAGGCAGTTACTTATGCCTAAGTGTCTGTATGCAACCCACATATTTGGGGCATATTAAATGAAGTATAAAAGAAAAGTGCACATGCTTCACATTTTGGCTGCAAAGTCAGAACCAAGTGTGGGACTGTGCCTGCATTTCTTAGAGAATTACTTGCAGTGCCTGTCTTAAAAGGCAAAAGCACAAAGAACGAACTACCTTTTTACATGATAAACTCTTCTTTCATGAAGAGCAGAAGTCCTGTCCTTTTCCCATGTCAACTATGAAAATCTCAGTCTCTTCTAAACTAGTGGCAGGTCATTATCCTTAGGAACCACTGATTAAATATGTAACTTTTTGCATTATTACTACTACTACTATTATTATTATTATTATTATTATTATTATTAAACCTATCTACACATTAGAAAAAACAAATTGCCAAGCATAGGGAATGCTCTGTGTGTAGCAAATACTATGCATGCTTTCTGCAAAAATAGAAATCATAATGCAACATTTAAGTCTGAACTAGAGAAGAACTTTTATTATAGGTGCTTGATGTTTTTAGGAGAAATTTTCTCTATAAATATTAATCAGATTATATTTCCATGAATAGGTAACATTCTAACACTCAACCCCATAATTCTGGAAAATACCTTCAGTGACTCTTGTAAGGAATTGGACTGTCACATGACTGAGCCAAGGATGTTGTGATTTGGCTCTGCAACAATAAAATATTACAAATTGCTGGTTTGGGTGCCATGCTCTTTTCTCTTTTATAGATTCTTCTGAGAACCTTTGGTCCATTTGTGCAGTCATCTGGCATAATGGCAAAACTCCAATTGTCTTTAATAGGAAAAGTATCAGACTCCATCTACTGACATGGCTACAAGGATCATGACTAGAAAACACGCGGCATGGCATTCTTCAATAGTTTGTTTTATTTATGCCAGCAAAAGATACTGAATAACTTACTGCTCTACTTTCTTTTATCAGAGGCATGCTTTTTTGTTGTGACTATTGATTTAGTCGGGAATAGCATTAAATCCCAGGTTTTTTGAAGGGAGGAGCTATTGAGGCTGTCATTGATGAGGTTCAGTGGGAGAGTAGGAGGAAGGCAAAGCAGCAGGGACACCACCTGACTAGCATTGCCCCACCAGGCACATGCTCCATGTCCCATTACAAGGACGCAGTCACACTGATGTCCAGTGCATCCATCAGCTTTGCAGCTGCATCTGTTCCTCTTTCACATGACCTGATGAAAACAAGTAGTTTGTGTTATATTGCCATTGATACCCCAGTGAATACCCTCGAGAAGTTAGTTGAGTCTCCTTGATTCTGTTCTTAAATTTGTGTTCACTCTTACCACATTTCCAAAAGAAATATTCTGTATATGTTATATCTTACAGAACTTTGGATTGTATTTCAGGCAAGTAATACTTCTTAAAAGACTGAAGCTGCTTTTACTGAGTACCATGGACAAACTCCCACATCTTCCAAGAGGCTGAAAGTCAATGCCAATATTTTCTGTGTATGCCTTTCTGGATGTATGCTTGCTTTTAAACAGCTAATAGTAGCATACTGACTTCTAGCAAGTTTGCAATTTATAGGAGTAAAAGAAACACCTAAATGGCAGAAGCTGCTGCCACTGTCAGATAGAATCTGCTCAGTTTCATTTGGTCTCAGATATTAAGGAGTCATTGGCCTGGCTAGCTGGGAATGACTGCTGTAAGCCTAGGAACTGCAGTCAAATACTGGAAAATACCAGACCAGAAACTGGATAAATGAGCAAATATCACCTGTGGGTGCTGGGAATAAAAACTAAGAATGCTGGAAATAAAGACACATGTAATGTTCCTGTTGGTGTAAGAGAGTCCTAAAGAAATTGTTGTAGCCTTTGAACTTATATGGGTGTGACTCTAAGGAATGCTGGGTATGGAATTGATAACACAGCTGATAACTGTGAGAAAAACTTGAATATAATGAACATCCCATACAAAAGAAATGGTTTAACATGGGAAACGGGGGGAGTGGATAAATTTCAGCACAGAAAAATGCACTTGTTAGCCTCCTTGCAATGTCACGGGCCGCATGAATTGAATGTGCGCTTTGATTCTTTCCACAGGGCTCCGACGCAGCGAGAGCCTGTCGGAGAAGCAGGTCAAAGAAGCCAAATCTAAATGTAAAAGTATTGCCCTGCTGCTGACAGCAGCCCCCAACCCCAATTCCAAGGGGGTGTTGATGTTCAAGAAGCGCCGCCAAAGGGCGAGGAAATACACTTTAGTCAGCTACGGGACTGGGGAGTTAGAACGTGACGAGGACGAGGAGGAAGAGGGTGAGGGTGAAGAGGGGGACAAGGAAAACACTTTTGAGGTGAGTTTGCTTGCAACGAGCGAGTCGGAAATAGATGAAGATTTTTTCTCTGACATTGACAAGGACGGTAAGATCGTGACCTTTGACTGGGACAGTGGTCTGCTCGAGGTGGAAAAGAAGACAAAAAGTGGAGAGGAGATGCAGACGCTTGCAGACAGCACAGGGAAAGGGGCCCTCATGTTTGCCAAGAGGCGGCAGAGGATGGATCAGATTACAGCGGAGCAAGAGGAGATGAAGGCAAGCACAGTGCAGACAGAGGAGCACAGGGAATCCACCGTGACAGAGAACTTCCAGAAAGTGAGCTCTTCCATCTATCAATCAAAAGAGGAGGAAATGTCAAGACAGCAGACCTGTGTGAGTAAAAGCTACACAGACACGATCCAGAACCACAGCAAAGTGGTACAACAAAATGGCTTTGGCTTAGCACCCGGCACAAACCTCTCTTTTCAGTCCTCTGGAGCTCAAAAGGCAGCATCTTTGAATAAAACAGCGAAGCCCTTCCCTTCTGGGGTTCAAAACCGAGCAGCTGCACCATTTTCACCCGTCAGAAATGTCACCAGTCCCCTTTCAGATGCAGCAGCACCACCTCCTTACTGCTCTGTCAGCCCACCCGCTGAGGCTTTCTACAGACCTGTCTCAGCTCCTGTGGCCAGCAAGGCTGCCCCAGCCGCGTGGGCAGCCACGGAGCCCACAGAACACATCGCGTCCAGGGATGAGAGGATTGCCGTGCCGGCCAAAAGGACCGGGATACTGCAAGAGGCCAAGAGAAGAAGCACTTCCAAACCCATGTTCAATTTCAAAGACGCACCCAAAGTCAGTCCTAATCCCGCCCTGTTGTCCCTTGTACACAATGCAGAGGGCAAGAAAGGTACCGGAGCTGGTTTTGAGTCAGGACCTGAAGAAGACTACCTCAGTTTGGGAGCAGAAGCTTGCAATTTCATGCAGACTCAAGCATCTAAACAAAAGGCCCCTCCTCCTGTTGCTCCAAAACCTTCACTCAAGGTGTCTCCTTCTGCTGGTGCTCCAGTTTCACCAGTCTGGTCACCGTCAGCTGCGGCTTCCAACAAGCCTCCTTCTTTCCCAGCACCGGCCTCACCTCAGGCAGCGTATCCTCCACCACCCAAATCTCCGCAGTATCCTCATTCTCCCGTCCATCCCCCGAGCACTCTCAACCTTGCCGGTCCTTTCAAAGGGCCTCAGGCCAGCCTGGCGAGCCCAAACCTTGCCCCAAAGTCAACACCAGTCACCCCAAGTGCTGGAGAAACAAAACCTCCCTTTGAGATGCCGCCAGCTATGAGTGGGAAAGGAGCGCAGCTGTTTGCCAGGAGGCATTCCCGAATGGAGAAGTACGTGGTGGATTCAGAGACTGTGCAGGCAAACATGGCACGAGCCTCATCTCCGACTCCATCTCTGCCAGCTTCTTGGAAATACTCATCTAATGTCCGAGCACCTCCACCCGTGGCCTACAATCCCATCCTCTGCCCCTCTTACCCGCCTGCTGCTACCAAGCCTTCCTCTAAGGCTGCTGCTGCTACCAAAAACACAAAAAGAAAACCTAAGAAAGGCCTCAACGCTTTGGATATAATGAAACATCAACCTTATCAACTCGATCCATCTTTATTTACCTTCCAACCGCCTAAGGAAAGCCTTGCCATGAAGCAGACAGCGAAGCTGTCCCCTTCCAAGCAAGCACTGCCTCTACCTACCTACCTTCCACCTGGTGCTGGCTCTCCTACAAGGGCCCGGCCTTCTTCCGTGTACTCCGTGCCAGCCTACGGTTCCCAACCCTTGTTCCCGTCAAACGCCTCTCTCCCAGGGAATGAATCGTATTCACCCACGGGCTACTCTGCGTTTTCTAAGCCAGAAGCCACCACATCCTCTTTGTTTACTGCTCCGAGGCCAAAGTTTTCCGCCAAGAAAGCTGGCGTCACTGCACAGGTGTGGAAGCCATCGGTTATTCACGAGTAAACCTGGTAGCTGAAACTTAGTGTCCAGTTTGCTTGCAGTCACTGGTTTGCGGTGGTCACCCGGCACACAGACTGTGCCAGTGGTATTCATTAGCCTACTTAAGCATGTCAGATGTATCACCTCAAATCTGGGTCCAAAATGTTTTTTAGGAATCAAAATAGATACAAATTTTAGCACATTTCTGCATTTTATCAGGTGCTTTACAGACATGACATCCCGAAATGAAGAGGTACCATTGTGTGAAGCGAGCAGGACACTAGGTTTTTGCTTTAGAATTACAACAACAGAAACAGTAAGCAATATTCCTGGTATGCCAAATTAATAGAGAACAGCTTTCTTTCTGTCCCTCTCCCCAACTGTGTTCTAATTACCCAGGGATTTGAGGACTTTGGCGGTTGTTTTTTTTTAAGAAGTGCCTTATTAACTAATAGTAATATGTATCATTAACACAGCAAAAAATAGATACAGCGTTAGACTCTGACTGATCACTAGCAGAACACAACTGGATAGACCCTTGGGCCTGCACAGAGCCCCATGGAATTCACTCAGAATCTGTCCTGGCTTAAAGGTCCTTCCACAGGAATCTGACTGATCAGCCAGGGGCTTAGTGTAAGCTATGTGGATCAGCTGTGATCCAAAATCATGAATTGCCTCTGTGATTTCACAGAGAACGTGCTATAAGAGATGCTGGAGTGTTATGAAGACTAAAAAGAGGTGGAAAGACAGCTGGACAATTTGTTAAAAGTTTCCCATTCTGGGGAAATTTCACATCCCACGTGCAGGCATATTTTTAGCCAGAGTTTGCCTTGAACCCAGCAAGTATAAGAGAAGCCTGTAAATCAAAATTATTGAGCAGTCAGAGAGGTGAGCTGGGTTTTGCAGCTGCAATGCAATGCACCAGTTTCTTGTGACAGCACAGTGACTGAGAACTGGAGGGTTACCTACAGTGTAGAGTGCTGACTCTTGCTCCCAGAGTATTCTGTGCCACAGAAATTACCAGCAAATCAGGATTTTGACCATGTCTTCCTACTGACCTCTTGTACACATTTCATTATTTTCACTTGGGCCTCTACAGTGCTTCTTCCCACTTTAAATCTTTTTACTCTGGTCTTATACTGTTATCTTTTACTTGTCATATTGGGGACTAAGGATTGAAATACTGCTACTGGGGAAAACTTTTAAGAGCCTGTGGTCTTGAAATGTACTGTATAATCCTGCAGTGAATATAGGGTGAATATTTGAGTAGTTTAGCATGGCTTTCATCAGCATCAGTGGTGCTAGGGCTGAAACAAGGTGCTGTTTCTCACAGTTAAGGGAATCAAAATCCATCCCCAATGTGAAGCTAAAGATTAAAGCATAACTCTGTGAATAAAGATGGCAGAATCTGTTGATATATTCGTGTAAACTATCATTCAGCTAGTTACAGACCAGATTATGGACCTTTTATATCATGGCAGGGTTTGCAGAACTATCTCGATGAAGAAAACATTCCTAAGTATGAACAAAATCTCCATAGTTTGGTCCCATGATGGTAACTGAAACTGCAGTCAGAGGGGAGAAGAGTGCATTTGGTTGCACATGCAGAAAGCAGACTGAATTCAAACTCTAATCAGGCCAAGAAAACACTCCTCTGAATCTTGGACCTCCAAAATTCCACCCTTTAAATTTTAGATTGGGATACTGACTGCATTAGAAGGAAATGACCAAGAGGTCCATCTCCTCCTTAAACTTCAGAAAAATGGTAGGAAGTTCAGGGGGAAAAAATTGGAAAACTCAAGAAATATTTATACTACATTTACCTGGAAATAGAAAGTAGCAATATTTTAGTCCTTTGGAGAGCTCCCTTCCACCTGTTTTCCACTGTCAATATCTGTACTTTACTTCTATCATTAAACTTGTCCCTTTCCTCTCTGCCTGTTTGCAGCTTCTTTCTTTGGTTTGCCTGCTATTTTTCTGTTTCACTTCCATGTACAGACTGCCAGTATATTTTTGGGGGAAGTCTATTCCCTCTTCTAGCCTGTTAATATGAAATCTCCTCCCTCCCCTTCCTCTCCCCTTTCCCCTTCCCTTTCCTCCCTCCTTTCTTTCCCTCCTTCCAAGTTCAATCTGGACTTGCGCACACAATTTTAGGTAGACTTTAAGACACCAGGATGTGCTTGGAATAAAGATCCCCCACCAAAGGTAAGTAGTGCTGTGAGAGACACAGAAATCCAGTCAACCTCATATTGCCTTCCATGTTTTTACTTAGTCTCCCCCTGTAAAGCACATCTGTAAATTATAATCCTGCTTCTGTACCTGTTCACTCCACCACCAAAAGAATATTTCCTTAATGGGATTTATAGCAGTTTTGTCCTTTCTCCACAAGTGTGTTGATATTGATGCCTGTGGCTACGAGACACAGGAGCTTAGAAAGTGAATCTATACTGAAAATTTGAATTTTGATCACAGTTGGATTCAAATACGAGTATTTTATATGGCCTAGAACAATGACAGAAGGATTTTTAAAGCACCAGTAAGAGTTAAAAACAAAAGTCCCAATGACATTAGTGCTCTTAAATTGGTTCAGATCTTCTGAAAATCCCATTCAAAGCCCAACTCTGAATTCAATTTCTTATATACACATCATTCTACACGCAAGGGACTTGGATCCAACTTGGCTTCAAGGTTCTTTTTACTAATCAGGTAAGTCTTTAATTCTTATTAATATTTAAGAAGACTGGTCTACCTAAAGTAACAGGCTTATCCAAGATGTAATCTCTCATGTAGCAGATATTTGAGCTGTTCATTGTTATGTGTCCAGATGAAAAGCTAAAGATAATGTCAAACATAGCTGAAATGTCAGGGAAAGGAGTGGTTTGTGTAGAGGAGCCATCTGAAATTTCACTTGGAAAGGGCAGTGAGCTTTTGCAAATGGTTTTCTGAAAAAGCTATTGGAATTATTTTATATAAATTGGCAAGGCTGCCAAGATGCAATTGTCATGTTTACTATGGAAGCATATTTAACAGTGAATTTTAAGCCATCACCAATAACAATATTTCCAGTGTGTTCACATTAAAAGAGGAATTTAAGTGTTTCATGACTATTATTAACACATTTAATTACAGCACAGACTGGAAGCATTATAATGCACCAGTTTTGATCTCACATTTTAGACAGCCTTTTCATAAAAACAGCTACCTTAATCAAGGGTTTATATACCTTCCATTTAGGATTCAATATAAACATGTTGCCATAATACTGAATTGAAGGGTTTTGTTTTAGATATGAGTGTCTTTCAGACAAAAAGTTAAAATTTCTGCTGCAAAAATAAAAGACAGAATTTAGTTCTTGAACAGAGAGCTGCTTAACTCCTCCCCCCTTCTCTAGAGGAACCACTCTTACCATGTTCCTGCTCACCAAAAAATAATATATCATGGAATGAGATTTTGATGAATTTTTTTGTAGGAACATTTATTGAGTAAACATTATAATCTCTTGCAAGCAAGCCTCATTCTTTTGCTTTCTGTTCTCTTAATGAAGAAAACTAAGAGGTTGAGGTACCAGCAGGCTCAAAAAATTTGGAAGTGTGGGGCTTGTGTGTGGTTCAGATAGAGAAATTAGTGCAAAGTGGCAGAGCAGCAATTTTGAGAGAAAATACTACTGGCATTAGAGAGAGGCAAGCTGGGGGGAGAAAACTCCACAAAAAAAGAGTGACTACACAGGATAAAAGACCTGTCAGAAGATTTTGAAATACTGAAGGTAAAAGAACAATCAGCAGGAGGGCCTTGCCTACTCTGCGTACAGAGACAGCTGACTATTTCCAGACTTCTGTTGAATTTTTCTGTTGAACTCTGATAAAAGATCATAAGCACTTACAAAGAGAACTTCACATAAAGTGATCTGGGAGGAGCATTACTTGTCAAGCATCCAGGATGAGAGGTCAGCAGAGGACCAGCCTGACCATCACGTGCTGCTGCTCCAGCTGTTGTGGAGCAGGGAATGCTCTGTACATTGTGAGGCAGGGGAATACCAGGGAAATGAAAACAACTAACGCGATGCAAAATATTTCTCCTCTCTTTTTTTCCAGGATCCCTTTCCAGATTTGGTAGCTTTAAAATTCCAAACCCTTTGGTTCTAAAAAGATTCCCTCTTCCAGTCTTGCCATTTTACATGATGCAACTTTCTTTACTGGAAGTCAAACACCCAGGATTCCAGTGATTGCTTTGGTGGTTTGGCACGGCAAGTGCAAATCTTAATTACACAGCTTGGCATAATGGTATTTTATAATGACTCTGCTCAGCTTGGAATGGAAATGCTATCCAAAGAAGAAACATGACAAGATCCTCAAAACCCTGTGGATTCAGAAGCTCTGAACGAACTCACTGCTGGTAGATCTCTGGGGAAAATATGTGAGCCTGGTAATTTCATGGCACTCTTGGTGCCCCCGTCATGACTTCACAGCACCCATGACAACAACGGGTCTCATTTTACAGTAGACATTACTTTTGCATGCCATTACATAAAGGAGGAGGTGGAATCACTCAAGACTTGTTTGACAAGTAGTTTTCAGGCTAGTTTCTTGCTAAAGGAAGCACTTCAGGTTCTTTATCAAATTATTTAAAAAGTAGGAAAAAATCCTACTTTGCTGAAATGACCTCTACAGATGCAGACTTGAACTCTTCCTTTACAAACCAAGACAAACCTTATGACAGTAATCCCATGGGTTTAATATTTGCTTCCTAAAGTAAGGCAGGCAAAGACTTTTTCTTTATGTGCTAATCAAGTCTCCAGCTATCCTCTAAAGAATATAAAGGAAAAATCTATTCCCATTTGCAATGATCTTGACAAACTTTTAAATTGCAGTGCCTGTGAAACCTTCACAAACATCTGTGGTAGTATTTTAACTGCACACTCCCTTAGGCTGAGAAAACTCAGCTATGAGAAAAACACTGAATTTACAGATTGACTATCTGGATAAAGGCTTCCTGTGTGGGGAATTAATGTAAATCCATGATTTTCAAACAAGAATCTCATTTTTGTACATTTTTAAGACAGAAATCTTAAACAGGGACTCCCCTCATAACTCAGGGCAATTAAAAGATGCTATGAAAATAACCAGGCCATTTCTAAATAGGTGTCAGGACTGAGCTGTTGAACAGGTGGAGTGTTTCTCTTGATGTTTCCATCTAGATCTGCATATTGTTATGGTTTTAAGAAACATACAGCCAACAGAAGAAAAGGAGGAACATTTCAGAAGTTAAATACAGTCCCAATCACAGGAGTACATGCTGGATTACAAAGGGTGACTTGGAGCACAACATTCAGTTTCAGTGTGAGCTTTAACAGATTGAGAGGCAAAGAATTCAGCACATTTATACTAGGAGCAAAAGTTTCCACACAGTACAAATCTATGGAAAAATATTTTCAGTTTTTTAAAACAAAGATTCTTTTTTCCCCCAAAACCCATGAAAAATTGCTAGTGATTTTTTGCCTTTGATTTGTGAGAAGGCTACTCCTTGCGTCTCACTATGCAGGTTGTTATTGGTACATGGCTCTATACTGCAATGAAAAGCAAAATATCTGGCGTTTGTGTACACTTGGGTTTCTTCCTAGAGTACTGAAGTACTGAAGCAAGCACTTGACACTGTGTATATAAAATTATGAGAAAAACAATATTAAACACTACTGTTTGGATTGCAAAGTGAGGCACTTGGAATTCTTGTTGCCTGTGTCAGCTTAACCCAACCTCTCTGGGTGTTTGTGTGGCCAGAGCATCTGCAATCACATCATATCTGCTATTTTTTGCTGTAGGACTCCCACCAGGGATGCTCATCTGACAAACAGCTCTTTGCTGCTTTGTTTTGACACCATTCCTTACTCCATGCACACTCTCCAAAAAGTGCCCTGATTTTCTTACAGATTTTTGCTGTCAGCACCCAAACCATTCAGAAGTCAGAGCTCATCCTTACACTGTTGCATTCTACAAATGAGTAAATAATGCACAGACTGAGCAGCACCGGCACCAGGACACCCTGTGGCCTTGGGTGTCCAGCTCAAGACACTTCAAGGCACCTCCAGAGTCCTGCAGCACATGCACCAATTACTCTGTCAAAGTGTGTGACCCTTAACATCACTCTGTGAGTGTTACAGCTGGCAGGACTCCAGGTGGAATTCCAGAAAGGGAATCCTCAGTGACCAGCTATGAATTCCAACCAACAAAAGCACCTTTTTCACAATATACTCCTTTGTTAGAGAACCCTGATATTTCCTAAATGAAGCCCTGAAATAGCACTGGTGGGGCAGAAATCCTGAAATTTAATCAAAATGCATCAGCACTAGGCAATGGTGCTTCCATTTCAGAGCTTTGGGATAACTGACCTTCCAACTTCACTAGCATTGCTTCCAGGCAGCTTTTAAAGAGCCAAACTAAGCCTTGGAATATGATCACAGAGCACACTATAACAGGGTCCTCCAGCAGGGCTTGAACCACCAGACACTTGTAGGAATGAATCAAATCCTCCTGCCAGGATATGGGGCTGGAAGAGGCTATAAAATCGTGGTGCTCCCATTGAGGCTGCATAAGGCTCTCAGCGTGCATGTTCACACATGGGGACATTTACACTGAAATATGGGACACTTCAGACACAAAGATTTGTGTCAAACCAGCTCTATACCAGGCAGCTCCTCTCAAGCTAGAAAGGGCAGAAACCAGGGCCCATTTTGCACTCGTAGCTGTGCAATATCAATTCCAGGAGGTGGCAGCAAATATTCTTCCTTACAAGAAATAAACCGTGTATTCCAAGGAAATCTAAGGTGCCCAGGGCCAAAAGTTTCAGGCATTTGCTTTCTATAGGCATAAATGTATTGCATTTTGAGATCTGCATATGGATAAGGATTAAATGATAATGAAAAGCTGATTTTCTTTCATTTACAAAGGTGCAAAGTGGCTAACTAAATAATTTGTGCCAAGTTAGCAATAGTCTTATGTCTTTTAACTACACAGGCATTTTGCAGTAGTGAAGGCCTAATTCTGGTAGCTGAACTGTCCTTTTTTACCATTACTTGACAACGAAAAAGCACTTTATTTTCAAAAGCAAATTGTGTCACAAAAGTTATATGAGATAACGAGAGTAACTGCTTCATTGTTTTGTATGCAAATTACAAAACCAAGATTGTTCTCACCTGAAATAATACCATATCTAGAAACAATCTGAATTTCAAATAAATTAGATTCCAGTCCTAAAATTCCCTACAAATTTTCAGAATCGAGCCCTGACAAGACAGCTTTGAGGAAGTCAGGGTTAGGCCTGAACTATGTGATTCTAATCTATTCCTGATTTCAGCACAGCCACTGACAAGATTTTAGTTGTTAGACTGGTGAGATTCCCTCCCCAGCCATCAGGCAAATTTCTTCATTCCCATTTTAGTCTACTGCAAAGTATTCCAAGAGTTTACAATAAATGTGATTTTCCCATTTTATTTCAAAACTTTTATTTTAGTTGCATTGTAAAATACCTGTAGCATTTACTGCAGAGATAGCAGCATTACAGAGAGAGATTATTTTTTCATTACATAAAGTTTAAATAGCAAATGGTTTGGGAGCAAAAAAAGCTGTAATAATGACAATATGTGTCCCTTCTATACTTGGCTCAGTTAAAAAAAGTTGAAGTGCTTCTTTCATGTTTAAAAAAAATGGAAAGAAGAATTGAAGGGCATAAAAATTCAGTATTGTTTATTTTGAACCACCGTTTTCTCACTGGTTTGGTCTCTAACTGCAGTGGCCATTACAAGCCCATAGAAAGCCAAAGGAGAACTGCAGCACTCTGGGATTTTTATAAAGACAGAGCCACTTTTTGAGATAAAACAATTGTTTTATCTGCTTCCTCCTCCTTTGTCCCATTTCTGTGTAAACAGCATCCAAGCACTATTGTTAACTCAGATTTTAATGTGCTTTGATATGGGATTAGGACCAGGACTATCATGAGAAGACAAAAATAAAACTGCTTTAATGACTTAGGCACCGAGGTCCAACTTTTTTCAAGTGACTTCATTAGGGAGGAGTTTATGTGGAGAGAGTTTCACTGGACTATCCAGAGCCCAAGCCACTTTTTGTTTCCTTGACTGGTAAAAAGGCAGCTGTGGCATGCAAGCACACACACACATACACAGAGAGTTTTCTCTTCCTGAGGAGATGTGCCACCTGAGGCAGAAAACAGCTGCTGGGAAATCATTTAATGAAGTAGTATTCTGCATACTCATTTGGTCTGGAAAAGGAAAAAATACCTTTCTGAACCCTGCCTTTAAAATTTGCACTATTTTAGAAGCCTGAGTATTGTTCTTTTTGTCTTTCAGCTTTTCATAATCAACAAGAAAATTGAAATGGCTCTAAGTTCCAGATAGCCCATTTTTCCTGACTATTGATTAAGATATTATTGAATCAAAGGTACACAGTCACACTCATCCATTTACATTAACTAGATTTATACATGTACACACATTTTATAACTACTGCTTTTATAGTCACTTGTTTATACATGGAAATATTTCCTTTTGGAAGTAATATATAAATTTTAATATATAATATATTAAAGTATTATATAAATTTTAGTTTATATTAACACACATCTTATAAATATCAAAGATTCTTGCAGTGCAATAAATGCTTGCTTCCATGAGCAGTTTATAACTACTTTCCATTTTCAAAATCAGTGGTAACCTAAACAGATTTATCTGCTTGCACTGACACCTGAGGCACTCAGCAGCTGTCAGGATTCTGTGATTGCAATGGACAGCTCTGAACAGCCTTTCCTCTTCTTCACACCTACAAATCACTTTGCCTTCAATAACCACAGTAGAAAAGGTCTTTCCCTCTGAAAACATTCAGGAATTGGAAAAGAACAAATTAGTCAGTGTGGAGGGTCCTGGTTTGTTTTGCTGCATAATACTCCAATATTCTATATAACTGTTTTACAACAAGATTACAGGAATACAAAATGTGATAAAGTAATAATTCTGATAGCATTTCACTTTTCTCTCCCTTCTCCCTTGATTTTAGATATGAAGAATGGAAAATCTCTAGCCCTCCCTTTTTTGTAGCTTAAGGGAGACAGAGTGGAGAGTAATTATTCTCTGTTTGCACTTCACATTTTCCACTGTGTCACTTATGATCTGGGGTTTGTGCATTCTTTTTAGTACAAGCTTGTCAAAAGATGTATCTCCAAGATTTAAATATAAAGGGGAAATATTAGAAAGTATCAGCATCTCTGGCTGCTGCTGTCCAGCAAATGAAGGATGAATTCTAGTGACTGGAAGTTGCCTTAATCCCAAAGTCTGGGTTTGTTAGCTTATAGGGGCTGAACACCAAAGTAGTGTGTTAATTAGTAAGTGAGGATCTCTCTCTTAACTTCTTCCTCAAATTCCTTCAGACCCCTATGGAATGGACAGGGTTCTGCCCATGTACTTCAGCCTTCTTCCAGGTAAATTATCTGGAATTCTATTTACCCTCACATGTTTTGTCCTCTCACAATCCAAGAAGATAAATGTTGGTTAAACCCACACACTGTTCAGTCTTCATGGAAGCAGAGATTATCCTTACTTTACCAAATCTAGAGGAAGTAGATGTGCAATTTCATGTTTGGGAATTTGAAAGTTAAAACCCAACCTTTTTCCAGAACTTTTTCAAAAGACAAGTTATCACGTGAGAAAGGGAAGCCCAGACCAAGACTTCAACCTAAATAATACAGAAGAATGATGCATTTTGATAAGGAACTAATGACTCATCATTTAATAGCTCATCATCCTCTGATTAAATTCTGACATAGAAAATGAGTTCCTGCTTTATCACTAATACTTACACCAAAAAGATACTTCCATAACTTGATGAACTCTGGAG
This sequence comes from Notiomystis cincta, assembly GCA_013398075.1. NCBI lineage: Eukaryota > Metazoa > Chordata > Aves > Passeriformes > Notiomystidae > Notiomystis > Notiomystis cincta. The sequence continues at coordinate 275,785 of VZRX01018382.1, read as the reverse complement.
TTTTTCTCTGAACAGGACAGACTAAACAGTATCTTCATCTAAATGTCTTGAAAAGCCAGGTATTTTATCCAACACTTGTTTCAACAGTATCATTTCCCTCTGCATCTCTGAAATCCTACAAAGTACTCACAGGGCTTTGATCTGGATTTTCCATTGAAAAAGGGGAACTTTTCTGCTCTAGAACCCTCCTGAGAGGAGCTAACACAGGTAGACAAATGTCATGATCCACTTCTTCATCCCTCTCTACAACCTTATCTTCTCAATGGCTTTATTTTCTTAATTACCACTTAATTCCTTGTGGTTAAGGTAATTGAATAATTTCTAACATAGGGGTGTGTGTGGGTAGGATTAATAATGCTGGGGAGTTTCCTCTATGGAAATGCAAGCTGGAAGTAGCTGATCATAGCTAAGAGGTGAAAGGATAGTCCTGTCATAAAGCATCAGTTGTGAAACATGTCAAAATTCTCATGACATAACCTCTGAGTGTCACTACACTTCTTTAAAGAGATTCAGGCTAAGCATCACCAAAGTGACTGAAAATGATGAAATCTGAAGTCTCTTTCTCAGTTTCCATCTCTCATGTACAAGGCTGATATTAGAACATGACTTAAAAGCCTGTGTGAAGCAGTGGTCGTTCATGTTCCTCAAATGCAGCAAGATCCTGCGGCAGAAAAGCTTAAAATGTGACATTTCTGTGTGACTCTTTGCTAGATCAACTACACCTTGAATGATCACACACCTGTTGGCTGCTCTCTAGTTCATGCTCACAGTGTTTTAAGTTTGGGAAGCTCATTAAGAAAAGTAACACAGGCCAATGTGGTTCTAATGAAATTCTAGCACAGCCTCTGGCAAAAAGAGCCAGGAATTTCACAGCAGATTTCAGAATTAAAGGCATTTAAGCCTGAGGACACGAATGAATGAGTGCAGATCAGTGAGTTTAGGAGCCACGTTTATGGAGACTCTAAGAACAGGGTAATTGTGTAACACAGAGAGCAGGTCTGGCTTGGGGACAGGCTGTACCTGCTTCGTGCGCTGCCAAATGGCTGCTGCAGCAGGACCTTCTCACGAACACAGTTTCTGTTTCAAAGTGCTGCATTACTAAGAAGATTAGGATTTGTTGAAAATGAATGGATTGCTCCTATAAGTGGGTCGGAATGTACTGAACTTCTGAGGGCACTGCCTTTTAAAGAAGCCAAAAGTAGCATCATATAAAGGCATTAAATGAATGATTGCATTAACGCCTTTAATTGCTTGTGTTCACTTTTGTGCCCCCAAAAGTGAAAACTAGGATAAGTCTAATAATTTTCGAGTAAGAAAAGCCTTTCTTAAAAGGAGGTTGCCAAAGATAAGTTCTTGGACAGATGTCCTAGACAGAGCCTGTTATCAAATAAATTAGGCTGTGCCTAATGTTAGAAAGAATCTTGTAAACGCACACGGAACTGTCACAACCTGACTCCCTTTAGCATTAAGAATGGTCTTTTCAGAGCAAGGCACACCAGCTAAGTAGTGGGAAAGCTGCACAGTTGCTAATGCCACTGTACTTTTTCAGTAAAAGCCTGTCTTTGGTCTGCTTACTTTCCTCAAAAATTCAATTTGCTGTGTCTTTGTTCCTGACTCTTTCTCTGCCTCCTGCCTTTCCAGTGGATTAAAGTTCTGAAAGATACCCGTAGACATAAAAAGCGACTGCCAGGATGTCACGTGCTCTTAGAATCTTTTGTTCCAGTTTGGAAGTGAAGGAGCTTCCTTTCTTGCTGTTTAATAACTGTATTTGGTATTTTGTCTTCCTAGGGAAGAAGCAGTGGCCGCTCATTATCGCTTCCTGGGAAACCTTCTTCATTCGTTCCTCAAGCCATGTCTCCTACTTCTCCTCTTGTATTTCAGCCTGCCCCTGATTACTTCAGCAAGCCAGACACAGCAGCTGACAAGCCTGGCAAGAGACTGACTCCCTGGGAAGCAGCGGCCAGATCTCCCCTTGGCCTAGTGGATGAAGCTTTTGGCCCCCAGAGCATGCAGGAGTCCATTGCTGCTAACGTGGTATCGGCTGCTCGCAGGAAAATGCTGCCTGAGCCACCAGATGAATGGAAACTTAAAGTTTCTTATGAGCCTCCAGCCCCGAGTGGTAGCGTAGCCTTACTGGGAGGGAAGCAATCAGGGGTCCTATCACCCCAAAAAAGCTCCCTGTCTGCCCCAAATGCCCCCGCCCAGGCTGGCCCTAAGCTGCAGTCCCCCTACTGCGCTCAGCGCTCCAGAACGGATCCTGATATAATGTCCGTGGATTCCAGGTCTGACTATGGCGTGTCAACAGCTGATTCAAACTACAACCCACAGCCAAGGGGATGGAGGCGTCCAACATGAGCAGCTGAGGGGCGTTTTCCCTTCCTCCAGCTTAACAAGCCCTAAGATTTGAGTTGGAGAAGGAAAGCTTCTTGCTGGCCTGGCGATCTCTGAAGTAAAAAAACGGGGAGACAAAATCGAATGGAGCACAGTTTTCACATGACTGCAGTGCTAGCAGCCTCTAGAATAGACTCAGTTTTACACCTAAGATTGTTCTGTTTGTCAAAAGGCAAAAATATGCATTTCTTGGGGTGAGGGGGGAGATGAAAGTGGGGTAATCCATGTACTCGATGCAAAAATCTAGCAAGGATGTAGAAAGTGACAGCAAAAATGCTTGCAGTTAAGCTGATGTGAAAAAAAAAAGTAAAATAAGGGCATTTTAGAACCAAGAAGTATTTTACAGGATCTTGTAGGTTTTCTGAGTATGTTTGACATGAGTTCCAAGTTACTAAATATAGTCAGATTTGCAAAAGTTGTAATGGAAGTGGAAGAGTTTGAAGCACTGGCTCTTTTGCCATATGTTTTCTTTACTGCATTTCTATAATGAGCTAAGAAAGTAAATCACTGAATACTTTTACTGGGCAACAGTTGAAATACATCTGTGGCAATGGTACCTGAATCACCAATATGTGCAGCTACAGGAAATCATACAGAGTTACTCATTTCAGATGGATTTCAAGACAGTTTCAATGAAGTTTTACAGCTCGTAATTAATCTGAAAACACTAGGAACAAAGGCATTGTTAATAGAGATCAACCCCATGATACTTGAACAACAAAAGAGATGAGGAGGAGTGTATTTAAACTGGATTGCAAGTTATTTTTGTAATAAACTATCAAACCATTTGGAGGCTGAACAGCCTTTATTTCTCTGTGAAATGCACTATTTGCTGAGCATTTACTGCTCCAGTGCCTGGTAATCTGACTGGCTGGGCAGTTCTTCATGTTTCTAAGGAAGCTCAATGTTTAGAAAGCTTAGAGTCGTATCCTCAGTTGGGAAGACACAGATAAGTCGTTTATCAAGGACAGTTCCTGCTCTATGTAGAAATTGGTATGCGACAGGATTTCTGACACGTGGTGCTCCGTGGGAGTCTAGGAGCAAATATTTGGGTGGTTGGTTATGCCTAAGGGATGTTGATGGATCTGAAGGGATGCTGGATAATTTTTGCTGGTGAGACATACCTTGCATTTAAAGCTTGTTTAAACAATAGAAATATGTGGCTAAAAATGTATGTATTCCAAGCTTCCTGGGTAGTTTAGATGTTGTTGAAGCATTAAATTAACACCCCGAGTTTTACAAAGTGCTGTCAATCTTCCTTATTTTGTGGGGAATTCTTGAAGGATCTGTCAAGTGCAGTCAGCTGAAATTACTGCAGAAGCACTGTTAACTATCCTTAGTTTCAGTAAGGTTGTCACTGTCAGTGAAGGGATTAGATTTGAAAGAACTAAAACATATATGCAGCAAGAAAAAATACAGTACAAAACATTCCCATCTGCAAAGAATTTTCACTTATAGCAATTATAAAATATAATTGGTGCAAAGGAGAAAGCAAACTTAAATCCAAGTTCAGCTGAGCTGGAGATTCCCCTAAAAGCAAATAACTACATGAAAAATATAGCTTTAATGAGTATAAATTGGCAGAAATTCTGTAGCCAAACCCAAGTCTCCCTGAAATTCAACTGATCTTTCTGACCAGACAGGAAATGAAGATGTGAGAGTAGTGAACCTTTAGAATAGGATCATATTGCTATTGCACTTCACAGATTTATTTCACAGTATGAATTTGCAAAAAAAAAAGGTGATTTAGAAAAATTACATGAACAAGGCTGCCATGATATGCCTGAAAATGAGCTTTGCACATCAGGGTTATACATGCACATAACCAGAGTAAATTTTCCTGCCACACAGGCAAAAATAGATGTTTCTCTGCAGAGTCCCTTCATGTCCCCTTTTATCACAATTGGGAATATCCCACCAGTGGGACTGTGGAAGTCCCCTCAGCCTTGAGGGCTTAACCTCAGATCTAACCCTATTGCCCTGAAGTGAGTGATTATGCCAAATCTTCACTTAATTTCAGTTAAATTATAAATCAAATTGAAAATTAGTGAAATCTATAGTTCAAGGTAATCAGGGCCTTAACTATTCAAGAAATACCAGTGCATCTGCATTTCCCAGAAGACCTACATTCTGAAAGGTGCATACCTCTAACCTATTTTGCTGACCTGTGGTCCATATTACCATAACAAAACAAGTCCTTGATTTCAGGTCAAGTTCAGGTTTCTGGTTTTAACTGTTTCCTTTACATCATTAAACAGAAAACCAGATTAATGAGTTTGCAGTAAGGCATATTTTTAGCCACACCATTATTTTAATTCTAAGAATTGGACACATCACTTTTACATTCCCATTGAAACTAGTGCTGTGAATTCTGAGGTCATGCACCTGCCAGAAGCAAATGTGTGTTTAATTTTAAGGTGCACACAATTAAAAATTGCCCAAAGTATTTTAAAATTTTGATATTGCAAAAACGTTGTGGTACAAAGTGATCTTGGAGAGGCTTTGATGCTGTGATCACATGGCCTTATAGGAAAACATTCTCTAGGATGAAGCCCTAATTCCCCACTCCAAACACTCAACAAACACAGAAGTGAGGAGTTTCAGACAGAATCACTGACTTTCTGTCAACCTCCCTAGAACAAAAAAGTGCAGCTTTATACTTTCATTCTATTCACAAGTAGGAGTTAATCTCTGAGTACTTCTGTGTACATGAGAATTCCTGACGCCGAGTTTCATACGGCTTTTTATCTTATCGTAGATTAATTTAGGTGTTTAACATGACCTACTCCAGATTTTTTTTCCTCCTGCTGAGGATTTCCTAGCTCTTTCCCAAGTGGATTCTCCCATATCTAATATGGAATGAGTTCCCAGTGCAGCATTTCCCTCAATAGCAACACTGGTAAGTGGATCTGGCCTCCCCGACGTTGTCTATTTTTACAAAGTCTGTGGGCAACGGATTGTCTCTGAATCTGTTCCTCTGCCACAGAGAAATGGAACTAATAAACATTTTTGAAGTTATTAATGGGAGGGCAGACATGAGGGCAGGCATGCAGACAAATCACATAGCCTTGTTTAGAAGGAAATCAGGCTAAATCCAGATTGAGACCATGTAGTGATTTCGAAGAAAGCAGCAGGCTCGGACCAGTAAATGAAATATTAATGCATCAGAGCTTTAGAAGGACCCCACAGCATTTTCCACTTTCTGTCCTTCACCCCATTCCTCCACTAGCAAAGCATCTTTCTATCAAATAGTTGTGACTGTTGTGTGTGAGTTCTGAATATATTCCTGCAAGTATTTCTCACATTTGCTTTTGAATGCACAGATCTGCTCAGTAAATGCGAGGAAAAAATTCTCTTGGTATTTTAACTCCTTGGCTTTGTGCTCACCTTCAGAGGTGTCTCTGTGAACATGCAGAGCATTTGAATACACAATATAACTGAAAATTTAGTTTCTTTAGTTATGTTAGATGATGATGTTCACAACTCTTGTTCATAGTTTGTTTTCATTTTGGTGTGCTTTAACACAACCAAATATCTATTCACACTGCATTTCTGCCTAGTAGCAAGAGACTGTGTTATCTTTATAAAAGACTTTTCACTTCTAAAGACTTCTGCTCATTGCAAAGGACACTTTATTTGACAGTGCATGCCAGCGATGTAAATTGTATCACATAATAAAGTGATTTGACCAATCAGATGAAAAACACAATTTTGTTTTCCCTAAATTCTTGTCTGTTTGTTTAAATAATCTGAACCCAAGCAAAGCCTAATCTCTTTTTTTCTGCATCATTTTTAGACTCACTGACTTTGCCTGTCAGTGACCTCGTGCTGGTATGAGCTTCTAGAAGCTTAAATCAGCATCAGGTCAAAAGGCAACTTACCAAATTTAGTGGAATTTCATTTCCATACTGACTAAGCAGAGGAAGGAAATGCAGGGAAGCACAATCTACTCAGGTTAAATAATACAATCACAACCGTTTGCATTGTTTGAACATTGTCATCCCAACCACAAAAATCTGCAACTAAAATCTACTTCCTATACTTACTTGCCTACTCGCACCTAACCCTCTGTTTAGTTCCTTGTTCATTGCTGTATTCTCTTGTTTATTCTCAATTGAAACATACTGTTCAAACATGAAATAAATATTGTGAATAAACTGTGAGCCCAGTCTTTATACTATGCAGGCTATTTGGATAAATAGCTCTTAAGGAAATAAGGCCAGCATATACAATCTATCTGTGGAAAGCCAGAGCAGATTTTCACTACTGACATGAAATGAATCCCAAAACAGTTTTTGCATTTGTAAAGCAAGCAGGATTTTGTCCCCAGTACAAGAAAAATAATTGATGCATGTGAAACTTGGGGAACTGAAAAAGCTCCACAAAAGCATGTTAAGAGCTTTGCTCTAGAAAGGATTTACAAGGTTATAAGAGACCCAGTACTATTCCTTTCCATGGCTACATTTTCATTCTTCTTTGGTAAGTTCTTAAATACATCATAAAGAAAGCAAGCATAAGCCAGATTCACAGTTTAACATAACTCCCTTGACTTCAGCAACTTGCAGCAGATTAAAAATCTCTCTGCCAGGCGAACAATCACAGGTTTTGTAGGATGTTTCACTCTCCAGAGAATGTTCTCTGGGTTTCTTGGAATGCCCTCGATTTTCTGGTGCACCCATCAATGCTTAAGAGCATTTAAAATGACTCCAGTGTGGCACACTGCTCCCTTACTGAATTGTGACGCTGATGGAATGAGGACTTTTAAGTCCAGAAAAGCAGATGTTTCCAGGCCAGTGCCTGGTTATCCTCAAACTGAACATTTGTGCTTTGAAATTGTTCCCTGGATTTATTATTGGACCCTAAAAAGAAGCCTTGTGTTGCTGCTGAGTCAGAAAGAGCCCTCAAGATGCTGGAAAATCTTTGGTGTTTGTTCACACATTTTCAGAACTAAAAAAGGCCTCAAGTACTTCACACTCAAACCAAAATTACCTCAGGAGTATTTGTGTGTGTGCACACGAAGCTGTGGGGGGTTTTTCTTGAGGAGAGAGAAAGGTAATGGTTAATTAAGAGATGTTAATGGAGAACCAGGAGAACATACTGTGCTGCACTGCAGTTCCAACAGCTGGAAGGTTACAATCCACTGACACACACAGAGGAAAGAAGGTGTTGATAAACCTCAAGGTTTGATTTTATGTTTCAAGTAATTCAAAACCCAAGGGCTATTTTGTCTAAATACTGCAGAGGTTCATGACTAATTTATTCCCTATAAATAAGGAAAGCAAAGGAAAGATATGCTAATCGCTGGGCAAACAATGTTGGATGTTGAAAATAATTTAAACCAGGCTGTAGACAAGCAGAATTTGCCCAAGGCAAAAATGAAAAATAAGAATTCTAAATCAGAATAATAGATATATGGTACAGTTTCCCAACATGAACAATCTCACAGAACTATGGCAGCTATAAAACAAATGCCACTCTTCAATATTATTTACAGTTTTCTAAGCCATCTTAGTTTTATTCAGTCACTTCCTATTATCAATGGATGCACTTGAGTTTAGTCCCAGAAAGTCAATAATTTTTGAAAAACAAGAATCAAGAAAAAGTCAGCATATTCTTAACTCTGAGATATTTCTAATGTGGCTTCTTTTTTTTTTAACAGAAAAGTTTATAAGCATAAACACAGCATTTCTGATCAGGTGCCCATCAGCTACTCAAATTTTAGGTCTGTTCAAGACAGTTTATATTTAAAAGCAAATATTTTGCCTGTTAAATAGTTTATACATAAAAACACAGAGTTTATATTGAAGCTCTCTAGTGAATTACTTGAATGCAAAAAAGAATAGTTTTAAGAAGATGAGCAATATTGGTAACTTTTATAGTTTCCAAGTAATTCCCCACCACATAATTTAGTGGCTTTTGTAAAAGTTCAAGGTTATTTTCTCCACTATGTCTGTGGTGTTCACCATTCTTTACTTCCTCTGGCAGTTTAAAACCCCAAGAGATTTTCCATGTGACAGTAAAATAAAAAGAAGATTAATGTAAAAATTAATAAATCTTCCTATTGAATCAGTATGCCCTGAGAAAACCCTCATTTCAAAAAAACACCAGGAACAAAACAAGGCAACAAAATTCCTTTGACCACATGGAGCAAAATCCTGATCCCAGCTAAGTCAACAGGAGCTTGACTAATTTACCACTTATTGCAGCACCTCACACAGAAATGTACAGCACCACAAAACACAACAAATTTACTGGTGCCAGTAGTTCTGTAGATTTTTGTAATCTGTTGAATTAAAAAATGTGATTGACAAAACAATAAGGTGTTAAGCAGATTTTGTGGTGGCATCTTCTGTTAGGAACTTGCCCATTGATGTGCAGAAGTATGGAGAGTTATCTCAGCTGAGATTCTGCTGAGGTTCAAGTTGCTCTCTTGGCTTCCTGTATAATCAGTGTGGAGGGGCATTCTTAAAAAGAAATTAATTCCATCCCCAAATAAATGCCTAAAATAGGTGGGCTGGATCCCAGGACCCCAGACATAGCCTTACACCACTCCAAACTCACCTAGGCTTGCAGAGGTCAGTTTGGATAATTCTCTTCTTCTGAAGAGATCAACAGACCAGAAAAAACACCCAAGGACAGCGAAAAGATTATTGTTGCTATTTTGGGAGCCATCAAGTTCTGGAAGTTTAGGCAGATGCTTTTTCAAAATCATCTTGGAGGTTTCTCAAAGGGACAGATCCCCACTCATCTCTTCCTGCATTTTAATAAGCTGTTGTTTACCCTGCAGAATTAGATACAGATCACTGTGTTTTGGATGTTTATTACTGGAGTTAGATGTGACTCCTCTGCAATGAGCAGCCTCAAATGAACAGCAGTATGAACACAGGTTTGGAGAGCAGCAATCCAAACAGATTGCATTCAGACAGTAGCAACAGTAGCTTTATTTTTCCTTGTGACCTTTATAATAATTTCTACTGCTAGGAATGCTCTGCAATAAACTTTGTATTGGAGGGCAGGGAACACAAAAGTGCTTTAGGACTAAGTTCACAGCTACAATGAGGATTATGGGCACTTCCAAGGTGCATTGTAATATTTTTCCCCCTCAGATAATAGCCTGGTTTTTTGTGCCTTTCATATTTATTACTTATCTATTTTAAATTCTTGCCATTTTTTGTGATCTCCCTTTCAGATACTACACTGTGTATGAATTCATTGTACTTTTGACAAAGAATATAAACTGAAAAACCATAGTTAAACTAATTACAGGAAATACATTGTACTGAACACTCACCTATGTATACACAAAATGCTCACAGGCCACAGAAGATGTGAGATAGGCAGAGAGCAAGAGGGAAAAATAATATCAAGTTTTACCAGTAAAGCAGAAAGATATCACACTGTAGGACACAGCGGATTTCCAAACTTCTATTTCCCTCTGCATTTTAGGGACTGGTGCAATCTCTGGAACAAGGATGGTCAGTTTGTCACTAGACACTTCAAGCTTACTTACACAATATTATCAGGTTTATTGCCCTAAAGTTTTGCAAGCTCAGAACAAGACAAGCCATTGTCCAACAGAGGGCAATGGTACACAATCCATATAATCTATACTATTTGCTCTCCCTGCCAAGGCCCCTGTTTCAACAGAGAAGCTGTGGCTCAGTCAGAGGTCTGTGAGGACACCAGACACCAAACAGTGTCACTATCAGCACGTCCACTGGAACTCAAATGCCATAAAACTTTACAGTTTGACCTAAATCAGACGGTACAGGAGGCATTGATACAGCACTGTTTAATGAGTGCCACAAAGCTGCTAGTTAGTTATTCCTCAGCTCAGCAGCACGGGCCAGACAGAGTCATGGTCTTGTTTTACCAAGGGAAGAGAACAAGGAATGGAAAGAACACGTGCACTGCCCAAGGCTGCTGGGACAGTGGCAATGCTGCACTTAGGTGGGGACATTCCTGGCTCTTACCTTCACCTATAATCCACTGGCTATTTATAGCAGTCATGCATACTTCACAACCAGCACAATTACATTCTTACAGCTCAGAAAAGGAAGAGGAAGGAAGCTCCAGGTCCTTTGAAGGAACAATCTAGTAGCTCATGAGACAGATCGAGTTATGGCCCAGTCTGCCAGACGAAATTCACCAAATCCTATGACAGAGAATGTAAGGCTTTGGAGTTGTTTACTCATAGTAACCACAGCTGAGTGAACAGAGATTAACCTTAAAGGGCAGTAGAAGGATTAGTTTAAGATATCAGAATTAAAGGGGAGTCCATTTCCTTACCATGATGGAAGCCCCTGTGTTCTCCCATGTCACCACACTAATTTCACTTAAAGTCTATAATAAAGCAAACAAAACCCATCCAAATGAAGCAAAGCTTAAGGTCCTGTTAAATCATGAGCCTGCCCATGAGCCATGGCCAAATCATCCCTGGTAATGTCTTCAGTCTGATGGCTGTTACTAAGGAGCACATGTTGTGCCTGTAGCTGTCTGAACAGTAAGGACAAACATACACTCAGCTGCTACCGTGCCACTAAAGGGAAAAGAATGGCACAGCCATACTCAAAGGCACCAAATGAAGGCATGTTTGTATCAGGAGTCACTTCCATTAATCTGGGGAAAAGGTGACACACGTGAAAAATTATGAAAGATGGTGCAAGAGTTTCTCTCGTGCTTCCTTGAAAACTGCTTTAGTAAGAAACTGCGATTAATTTAAAAATGAGTGAGCAAAACTTGGCCAACTTGCCACTTCTTTCTCAACAAAGTGGAGTTAAAAATTAACCTCTCCTTCTTAGTAGGTGGCATAACAATAAATGTAGATAAAATCAGTTTGCTGACAAAGTATTTTTATGAACAAAAAACTCAAAGATAAAGAATCTGTGCTAATGGATTAGCAGTACTAATTCCTGGAAACAGAAAACTCCTGGAAGAGACAGCAAGGACATGAAGAGAAAACAGCACAGACCACTGCTAAAGAATCTTCCTTGAATGCACAGTGGCAAGGAACAGCCTTAAGATAATGAGCAAATGTATAGTCAGATCATGTGATTATGTGTCCACCAACTCCAGCCATTTCCATGCACAGTCTCTGGGGGAAAGAGAAGGAAGTTGGAGGAATTAAAATGCATTATGTGCACAGCCAAAAGTCACGCAGGCTTTGGTGTTTCCAGCTTCCCTGCCATGCAGGCCCACGTTATCACCCATTGGAATGACAGTATTAAATTGCTGTCTGAGTCCTATCAGTAAATACAATTCAGGGGTAAAAGCAAAAACATTGGAGTTGTCCTCCCTAATCATTCATCCATGTCTCTTCTTTCCTATTGCTACAGACCATGGCTATTTGTTCCAAATCAAATGTCACAATGTCACAAATCAAATAAAGATAAATATTTCCCTAGGGAAAAAACCTCCAGCCTTTGTATTTAAGTGTGTACATAATATATTACATGTATTTCTTTTTCCTAGTGCAATAACACTGAAGAATAACTTCTGTCAGAGTTTGGATTTAAGGGAGTCCACATTTGTGGAGAAATAAGTTTTACACTCAAAAAAGCCCTAAGTCTTGCATCAATGACCTTTACTCTCTCAGTGTATTTCTTGAGGGAGATGGAACTATAAAGACAACTCCAGACCTTTGCCAACAATAGTTTCTTGTTTCTTTTAGTTCTGTTCACTGTTCTAAGCAAAAGAGGAATTTGGAAAAGCACTTAAGCTGCAAATGCTGGCAGCTCCTGTTTGATTTGACAGATAAGCTTTATCTGAATTAAAGTGTATAAAAGTGTTAGTACAGCAAGTGTTACTCCACTGGGCACAATGCCCACATTGAGGGCAGCTCAAGTAGCGGAGAAACTACTCAAGAGAGTGAAACACACATGTACAATCCCACAGTCCATTCCCATAGAGCACGAGGAGTTTTAATTCCACATCTGTAGAATATCAAGAGTAAGAATGGAAAATATCTATGGCATGGCTGGACTCTTGTAAAGTGGAAAATATGAGATGGTAGGAGTTTGGATTTCTGCTAATCATCTAGCAAGCCCATTAGTCATGGAATGCCTCTAAACACAGTGAATATGTGAAGAAAGAAATAGGAACAACAATATTAAGAGAAAATACAGCACATTTCAGGAGTGAAATACTCCTTTTCCCTTTTAAAAATAAGTCTTCTTGCAAAAATGGAAGTAAGGATCAAAATTTGGCCTTTGATTCTTCATATTTAATAGTTACATATTTGAGTTCAAAATTATTTGGACGCAGCAAATTACTTTTTATTAAAATAAATAAAAATTAAAGGGTCAGACTGCTGATGGTGTAACCCAGCAAGTATAACTTCCAACACCATTGCTCACATTGGTAAAGAAAATTATCCAACCTGTTGTGCATATTCCAAATATCCTGTCAAGTACATCCTTACTGTGGCAGCCTGCTCACTGGGGGAGCTTTTCTACATGACTCCAATAACAGCTAAAGGGGAAATAAAAGGAAAAATGCCAAGAATTATTCACAAACTCAGATATTATCCCTGCAACAAGTGGACAGGAGTACAGTAGAGGTGTTCCACACAATGAAAACTACTGCCATATTTTGCACTTCAGAGGGCTGAAATTGATAGGTATATTTGGGGGTATAATGCAGTTGTGACATGGGATAGTTTTAGAATTTATACTTGCTTAAGTTAATGATACTGTATTCAGTTTCACCGACTAGCAGAGCCTTTTAAAAGGGTTTGGAAACAACGTTCAAATTTTTGAAAGGTAAGGTCATGACTCTTCTTGATGACCTAGAAACAAAGAAATAGAACTTCTAGTTCACTGCTTTCATGCTAACTTACAAAAAGAACATCAGCTCAACTACAGGCTTTCTACATTTCAGCCAAGAAGTATTCTAATTAACTTCAAAGTTAATGGGATCACCAGGAAATACCAAACACTGGAAATGCCACAAAGCAGAACAGCAACATCATCAGTACCATTCAGGGAAAATTCACTAAAGATGGTTGCTAACAATTCGCACTGCTGAATGCAGAAAATAGTTCCTTACATGTGAGACAGGGAAAAAAATTGCCCCCAGATGATAGTTTTGGTGAGGGTTTTTTGTTTGTTTGGGTTTTGCTTGGTTTTGGGTTTGTTTCTTTGTTTTGTTTGTTTTTTTTGGGTTTTCTTAATGGTCACAATGGTGTAGAATTTTTTCCAGGTTGGGCTTCCATTTCTGAAAGAAGAATCTCCATTTCCACGTGGAGACCACTTTGGTGGTGGGCAAGGACCTATCTTTTTCCTCAGCAAAATTAACAGTGACAGGACAGAAACTCTGAACCTTCTCTGATAATGAAAACACCAAACAGAAAACAAGTTAAGCCAGACAATAACTTTAGAAATGAGGTCTACATCTAATTTCTAATTATTGGGAAAAAAACCCAAAACACTAATCAATCCTACTCTGTTAATACTGAATTTGCCTGTGAAAAACACCTTGAGAAGAACCTCCACAAATGCCAGGGGCAGATTTAGAGCTTTAGAACTGTCCTCTTACTAATAAATAATCATTCTGCTACTTCATTAAACAAATAATGGCTGAAAGCTTCTAAAACACATCCAGGTGTCCCTGCTTCACAAGCCTGGTTGTTAACTGACACCCAATGCCTATAAGGTCAGCAAATATTGCATGGTTGCAAGAGGAACATCCCTTGCTTTGGTCACATGATTGTCAGCTGAAGATGACCAGAATTTATTTGGATGACTTCTTTATTTCTGCTACCTTCACTATGTAAGGATTTCATTTCTCAGCCAAAATTGAAGAGGTCAGCAGGAAAGCTTGATACTTAAATACTATATATTCTGAATAAAACTGACTCATTTTGCACTGTTGTTTCTGTCTTTTTTGTATTGTATATTCATTTTCCAAAACACAGCATGTGCTCTTCCATAAGACCAATGTAAATTTATCTCTCTTCAGAGGCCAAATAAGGAACTAATTTTCCATGTACAACTAATACAGAATTAACATCTTACATATACTTTAAAAGAAAACTCAGCCTGTCCTAAGGGTGAATTTCCCTCAGATCTCTTTACCTGGGAAAACTGACCTCCCAACAGAGGATCTGTTCCCTGAAGATCATCTACAACCAGCCTCTAACTTGCTCTCTAAGTCCTCAAATGTCCTGAATAAAGAAAAAGAGACAGTTACTGAAAAATGTTGGTCCAAGTTTGTGGTTTGGTAACCAGCAATCTCTGCTTCAAAAGTCCTTTTGCCAGTATCACATTGTGAAGTCTAATAATAGCCTAGCCTCTATATTTATCCTGTTGGATAAGGTAAGTCCCTAAATTCATGTTCAAAGCATGTAAATAAAAATTATTTACTTTGCAGAAGCCCTGAGAGTTGAAAACAGTGAATGCCTAAATGCCCATCATGTCTTGAAATCAGCCCCCTGCTCTGCAGCCCGAATATGGTGCTGCATATGAAATTTTGGATGCCTAGATTTAAATGCTTTCTAAAAACAGTCTCAATAAAGCTGATGACAATCTAAAGCAGGACTTTAGAGGCCTGCAGGCTTCTCCCAGTAGTATAGGTGCTTTCTAGCTTTTCCAGCCCAAGTTTTCAGATGCAGGAATGACAAAATAGGCAGTGGGTTCAGTGTTATACTCAGGACTCAGCTGCAGGTCCCCCTGCACTGACTGCAAGCACTTTCCACTGACGTTCAAGCGAGCTCTGCATGTGCTAAAGGAGAAATCTTATTTGGCAAGTGACACTACCACACAGCATTGCAATGCACTGAGTGCAGAGACAAATCCTGCTTTCATCCTTCTGCAGCAGCAAAGCCACATTAGCTGACACTCCCTCCCCTGAACCAATCGTGGACATATCCTTGTTTTGATTTAAATATGTTCCTGTGCAGGATGGGCAGAGGATGGTAATTTATTTTCACAGAAAAATATGAGCGGCTATAATGATTAATGGGACCACAATTTGTCATAACACTGGGATACTAAAAAGAGAAAGAAATGTGGGACAAGTTATGTAATGTGTACTTACTGAAATATGCTTCATGTCTCTGAAAGGAGATGTGATTTGCCATCTCTGGAGTGAACACGAGCTTTGCCACTGAGGGAAACTTCAGCTGCTTTAAATCACAAATCAATTTCCCCTAAGTTATTCTAATTTATGGTGACATGTCCTTGTGAGTACAGCATCAGGGCTATGCTGAGGAAGAAGAATCAAAAACTGCTACACCCAACACCAGAATATCCACTGCATGACAAATTCCCACCTCAAGAAGAACACTACCTGTGACACGTAGGCCTAAAACTCAGTGACACCAATGAGTACAAGAGCTGCCTTGCCCAAAATCCCAGAGGATAAAGCAAGGTTAACACAGCTGCCCTGTGTCAGGACTGAAGGTTCCTGCAGACTATGAGACATTAGTCTGAATCACTTACAAATAGCAACTGTACCCAGAGGAACAAATGTCTTGGAAAGAAACCACTGTTACCTAGGATGACACTTCTCTTGGAACTGTGCTGAAGTTTCCAGGACAGACTCACTTCAGCTCAAAGGATTAGAAGGCATGTTCACAAAATTTTTCCTCAGGGCAGCGCAGAAGTATCACATCATTTCTCTATTTTTCTTGTAAAACAGGAATAGGCACTTGTGCACATGTCTGCATCAAGAAACAGGATTTTTATCTGGGATTTACAGGGCACTGGGGCCAGCCTACAAACTTGTATTCTGGTCTCCACAGTGACCTAAGAAAAGGATGCAAAATTATCTATGTCCCTTCTACTGCAGGCTGCCACTCTTCAAGGAGAGGGGTCTCTTCATCCTTTCTCCATCATGGAAGCATGGACAGAGGCTTCCAGGCTGAGCCCTTGATGGGGCTGTGGGAGCTACTTTCCTCAAGGGGAAAACAGAAAGATGTTTTTCACCTAATGGTTATAATAAAGTGGATGCTGATAGAGTCTAGGGCCTTGCAAAATAAGTAATTAGAAGTTATGTTAGATTATATTCTTCATTTAGACAAAAGAATCTGCCTGGAACATGAATAAACCAAAAGCAAAAAAAAAAAAAAATCTACCTAAGAAGATGGCGATCCCTGGATACAATTAATGTTTATATAAAGTTGTTATTATACAAAGGCAGGCTGTCCTTTCTGGAGAACAAAAAATACACATGAATAAGTTCACACCCCAGTAAGTTTATCAGCTGGGGGAAAGAATTAGAGCAAGTGATAAATGTAACCTGAGACTCTAAAGGAATCTTGACATTGATTGTCAAACCAGAAGTCCACTGAAATTCTACACAGAGGTTCCAGGCAAGATGGCAAACTGTAGAGATGATGAAACAATGGAGGAAGAAACTGAAATAATACTGAAAACATGTTTCTTTAATAGATTTGCTTCAGGAAAAAAAAAGTTTAAAATAACCAAAACACATCAGCAATAAATCAGGAGTGTGTTACCCTTCTGCAGAGTGCTCCTTGCTGAAGGCAGTGGTTACCATAAGGTATTGTATCAGCCACAGAAATGTTTTCACAGCAGGGCTACCTTTGGCTGGCAGCCAAAACGCCTGTTTTTGAACCAAGGCAAAATGTTGATAATTGTTCTCTTTCTCAAGTGTGGGAAAAAAAAAAGAAACACCAAAGTAAGCTTTTCCACCTTATTTGTACTGTTTTGGTTTTTCCTTTTTTAAATACAAGGGTATTTTCCTGCCAATTTTTTCCTATGAAAACACTTGGCCAGCTGATTCCTTCTTGGGCTCTTTTATTGACTATTTCCTGCCAGCACAGCTCCTCTGTGTGCACACCACAGTGTTCCTACTCAGCCATAACTCCAGCTCAACCTCTCTGCCTTTACACTTGCATGGTGTTCTCAACTTGGCAGACTTATGTTTAATTTAAAATTATTTCAGCATGAAAAGCTATATAAACCATACTTAACAAACACAGGGCTTGATGGTGCTCATGCTTGGATGTAAAAAAAATAGTCCAAATACTCTTCTTTCTGTTCAAATTTGTTTCTAGCTCTACAACCTTTTCTTTGCTCCTTCAGACCACCTTTCTGCTGCAGCATCCTTGAACTCATGCTTCAGTTAGTCCCATCTTGCTTTGGAGCTGTAAATCCCACCAATCATTAGACCAAACAGACATAAAATTGAACAGGTGCTTACTGGTAGGATCAGGAGCTTATTTTTCTTTAAACCACAAATTATTTCCCCTCACTCCCATTATTCTCAGCTTTATTTACCAGTATTTACCATTTTAAGGCTGATTTTAAGTGGTGGCATGTTGCTCTCTTTGTTTATTTTGAGGAGTTCACACTGTCCTGACTTAAAAACAAACATATGAACTAAAGAAACTCACCCTGCCCATAACAAAAGTCTCTTGTCTTCTCTGAGTTTCAAACCACCTAATTTATAGAAGTTAGATCAACAAGATACTTGTATCATGAATACTGCCAGCATCACAAGTCATACTTGTAGATGCTTTAACAGAGAGAAAATAATTCAATGCACATGAAGGCAGCAAATTTTTTTTCTCTAAGTCAGAAACAGCAATGCTGCTAAGATGTCAGAATTTAACTTCAAGTTTTAGAGTTTTGGGTTTTTTTATTTCCAACTCCTGCATTCATTAGAACTTGTCTTCCAATAGCTTCTTTTCAGAAAAATGAAAAAATATCTCAAGAGCATGTCAGACAAAAATTATTATATACTTTCCCCACAATGCAGTTAAAACAACACATTCTTTATGAACCGTTGTCCAGAAGATGGCTCTTCATTCTCAATGGCTGGATTTGTCAATACAAAGTTAGGAAATTAAGTATAAAACTAATCCACTGATCTGATAATATCAGTAGAGCTCATAAAAATCAGATATACAGTGAGGTTTGCCCTGGATCTGCATCTTCAAATACTTTAAAAACATACTACATACTTTAACCATTATGAAATGTATTTTGGACTAAAATTTCCCCCTTCACCTTCAAAAACAAAAGCCCCAAGATACCCTGCCAATTTGATGTTTGGTACTCCCCAGCAAAAACAGCTTGGCAGAATAGTCAGTCTTTTCTTTGAACTTCTGTTTCATTTGGAAGGCTTCCTTTCAAAATCGCAGAGCCACATCAAAAATAGCAAAACAAAATTCTCAGGTATCCAAACCCTGTGGTGAAGGATAAATATATTCTCTAGGTACAGAGAAAGAATTTGGAATTGAATGCAGTATGAAAAGGGTTTATTTCCAAACAAACATCAACCTGCCAGAAAGATGTGCATGCTCTGCAATATTTAAGAAGAAAGGAGCTTCTCTTTGAGAGCCCCTAACTCAGAGGCACTCTCTGTGCTGGTGACACAACATCAAACTGAAATGTTGATGCAAGCAGGGAGAAGACTTGTATCCTTTTGGTGGAAGGAAAAAACAACCCCAAAGGGTATGTCAGGCTCACTGTGCAGTGGACCACCCACAGAAATGAAGGAGTTTTCAACCAGTGACCATCAGAACATGCACATACTGAAATAAAGCTGCCTGGCCAGCTGCTGGCTCTGATTAAGTCTTTGACAGCACAGGCTGGTGCTTGTGGTCTGAGCCCTGGGGATTAAATCAGGCTGTCGGCTTTGTGTTTTCTTAAAATGCCTGTTTCAACTGGAAATGAAGCATGAAAGTGTCAGACAACTGTAAGTAATAAACCTGGAGGAGCCACCCCATATCTGCTGTCCTTGTGGGCTGAATTACAACCATCCCCACGCCACCACGCCGTCCCCAGGCTGCTGAGGCACTTTTCCCACTCTCAGAGAGTAGGAGCAACACTGTGCCTCCAAAAATGAGACTCCATCATCACCTCTGCACAGAAAATCTATTTCTACTGTGGCTGCACTAAATGCACAAGCATCCCACAGCCTGGAAAAATTGCCACTGAAGAAATGCTCCTATTTTTACAGATTATTTAACTTCAGTCAAACACAGACCAGAGTCTCCAATGAGTTGTACCTATTGAACTATGAATTTCAGTGAGAAGTATTATTTAACAACTAAGATAATTAAACCAGCCTGTCAGCCTGTGAACAAGGGCAATATTTACCTGCCATCCTCCTTTAGGTCTTCTTCTGTATGGACAAGGCAGGTGAAACAAGGGGGCTTTTATTGTCTCAGGCTTTTATTGTCTCAGGCTTTTATGTGAATTGGTACTTGGTCTTATGTGGCAAATGTAAACCCTACAAAATAAACCACCCCATTTCCTTGAGGATAATGAGATTACTAAATCATTTACTAAATCATATACTAAATAATTTACTAAATCTCAGAATGTCTTCCTATGGATCCCAGATAAAAATTATATTCTTTGGATCCTGAACAGAAAGCAACAGTAACAATATATTGAAAAGCCTATCAAATTATGGAATATTATACATTACTGAATACAACAATATCTCAAATGTAATGATCCCTTGCCAGTGTGTACAATGTAGCTATGGAGAAAGTACCAACCCAGCTTGTATGAACTGAAAATACATGAAATGAATTGAAATGAAATGAAAATACATGAAAATACTTCACTCTTCTTCTGAAAAAAAAAAATCCTTAATCAAAAATTCAAAAAAAGGCTTTTCCACACTTTTCATAGGCTTGGAAGGATATTCCAGGTAACTCCACAGTCTTAGGGGTTTTTTTCACTCAAACATATTTGAGTTTAGAAGTGGAAATAGGGAACCCTGTACTGCCTCAGTCAAACTGCAAGACATATTTCTTGAAAATTTATGACAACAACAGGACTTGGTCTCATTTGCAACACATGTAGGAGGCCTAGGCTCAGCACTGAAGTAAAAACAAGATTATAAGTACACTTAGATCTGTGGGGGCCAGATTAATTTGGAAAAAGCTCCTGCTGGCAGTTTATATCTACCTAAAGGACCAGTTTAATTTTAAAAAGCAACTGTTGGCACTTTATGTCTACCTAATATATTTTTTGTCTCCAGTCAGGTATTTTACAGTAAGTTATACCTGTAAACTGCTGCCTGAAGCACAGATGGGCAGAGAAAACAGAAACATCAGCTTCATCATTAATTGAACAGCAACTTTGCCATTGTCTAATAATTACAACCCCATTTTTAGAAACAGGTTCTGCTCATATTATGAATTATACACTAGACATATATTAACTTTAACAGCCTGGATAGTTCATTGATTTAAATTCATGGCATAAAGTTAGGCATACATGGCAGTCACAGTCTCGGGTTGATTTTAAGCACCTGCTAAGAACTGAGGCATTATTCAGCACTTAAATTGCCTCTGTTGAGAGGAGTGGAGAAGCAAAGGATGGAGAAGGAGAGAAAATGAGGGAGAAATAGTTCAGGCTTTTTCCACTTGGCAGCCTGGATGTCCTCTCTGGTCAATTATGCAATTCAGAGGAAGTAGTGTGGTGGGAAAGAACCCACAAGGTGCTGGAAAAGACCAGACCAAAAGGAAAAGTCTTACTTGATTAAACAAAAATGCCCTAAATGAAGAAGGCAGGAAAATGCTGCCCTTGTTACCAGGCTGACTAAACATCCTAGTTTGCCACTAATAAAGTAGTTCTTCTCATTGACATGCAAGGTTTAATTTTTGTGATGATGTTACATGGTATTGTAATTCTTTCACCTTCCTTAACTTTCACTAATAATTATGGACATTCTCACATGTAAATATGAAAGGTGTTTCAGCAACTTGGTGTATTTTATGATGCCCTGAACTTCTTTGAGCATTATAAAAGAAAGTAGCATTGAACAGGATCAGTTCTAGTTTTGCAGTCATGACAGAAACACATTCTTTATTTCAGCTGCAATGATATGTTTTATCTACTTCAGCTAATGGCAAAACCTTGACACACTAGTAAGTAGTAAATTAAATTATAGGATTGTCACTCTAAGAAATTTTTTAAAGCTCAACTGCAAAATGACAGAATTTATGTACTTTTTATTCCATCAAATCATTAGTTAATGGGAACTGGAATGGACTAAACATGAGACTATCCCATTTGGGATGCTGCTTGATATTTCCTCCTGGATTAAACATTTAAGTCAGTATCAATCATATGGATGCCTACTTTATAATTGCTTTTGGATATGGTTTTACTGAATTGCATTTCATCTTTTTTTCCCCCTCCCCCCCCCAATTAAATGTTAAAATGTTATTTTAACATTTAAATTCTTCCCTTCAATCCCATTTGACAGGCTGGTGGTGAACCACTGAGACTAATATAAGTTGTTAGTTGAATAGATAAGATTCAACCATGACTGTGATCATGCTTCTTAATACTATTAAAAGTGTCTCATCCAGGCACAAAAGCTAGGAAAAAATCACCAATCAGCAATAGCAGCAGGTCAATTCTAATGGTGAGGGTTAAAATGTAACATTTCTTTGGGGCAGAGATGACCAGGATCTCAGAAATACGTTTTGCAAAGCTAAGCAAAGAGAATAAGAAAGCTTGAGGGAAAAATAATGCAATTTTTTAGTTGGACAGGCAGACTTTCAGGACATTGGATTGGGCACATACATTTTATCTGTCTCAAAGTGCTTCTTGCTGGAAAAGTTCTGCACATTGTGTTGGTTTATTTTATTAGCCTCCAGATTCCCTTTACAGTCAGAATTCCTTTTTCTGTCATACCAGGATTCCAGCAACTCCAAGCCAAATAAGGCCATCATTTCCCATAACAAAAAAGAACTTCCTAGAACAAACTCAAATCCAAATCAGAAATACAAGAACTTCACCTTGCTTTTACTGCCCTAAAATTCACCTAGCTGCATTCAGACAGGAGGGCAAGGGGGGAATGTTCCCTTCTGCCACTGTTTTATTCTGTTCAAAATTGGTCGCTGTCTTGAAATACCTGTGTGCTAGAAATCTCACATTTCTTTGATAAACTGACACAACACTATCCTGGAATGCTGGATATCAGTGAGCTCCACATTGCTGCAGGCTTTTTGTCCCTAAAGCTCGAAGAAAGGGAAGGGATTTTGAGTAACAGTTTGCGAGGCGTGTGCTTGTTGAGCAATTACTCCCTAGCACGTATAATGCTGAAGAAAATCTCGTTTCTTTTCCAGAGCAGGCTCTGTATATCAGCCATCTGCCACTGACTTTAGCCATCAGCCCCTACAGAAGCACGGTTTCATCTTTCACTGAAGGATTAGCCCATGCCATTCTCATCCGCTATAGTCTTGCCTATCTATACACTTAACGCCTTATTTTTACATGTCTCCTTCCTGATTATAACACACAGATTATTATTCCCAGAGAGGATGAGGAGATGAGGAGATGATCTGTACAAGTCCAAAGGGGGCATTCCATCAAATTTGCAATAAGCTCTGAAAGGGATATAACCTCTCTTTGTTGTGGGTGCAGTTGAATCTTTTCTGTTCTCTTCTTTTGCCAGGAAGATATGAGTGGCTGGAGTGTTTGATTCTATATATAACTGGTTGATGTCAGCTGGATGCCAACTCCTTTGGAGAGGATCAGCCCCCAGTTTGTCTCAGTACTAGGTACCATGCAGATCCCAGCACAAGGGTACAAACCATCCAGGACCAGGCAGGTCATCCCCATGCATAACTAACTTCTGAAGCCTCAGCTAAAGGGTTGGCATCGCTTTTTATCTGCACAACAAAACAGTAGGGTAAGTGTATTGTTTCCTGAAATATTTTGACATTGTCTGTCCTACAAACTGTCATATACAAGACATTTATGTAACCTCTTGACTCTGCAATTTAAATGGTGTTTATATTTTTACTTAGTCAGAAATGCACCTTCTTTAAAGGTGCCAGAGGAACTCGTTTCATTCCTCAAATTCTTTATTAGAGTAAGAAATTTCAAAATGTAGGATTTCTGAAAACATAAACCAAGATGTAAACTAAAATTAGTTAGGAATTTTCTTCTTGTAGTATAGTGAGTAGATGTGAGAAGGCCTAGACCACTGACACTGATTTTGCTGAAGAATTTATGTAACCAACTCAAAGTCCATTCCTTTGAATCTCCTATCCATCAAAACATGTCCTAACATCTGTCTGCAAGCAAGAATTGCCAGTGCATTTTGCAGTGCAGTATTTTTCAGTCAGAACCCCCTGACTTCACTGTTCAGCCATTCTAAACAGGCTGTTGGAAATGCAGGTTGGCTGAAATATGCGCGCTGGCTCAACAATGTAAAAATGTGTTGTTTCTTTGCAGCAAGGAAAAATCGTATCAGAAAATCACAATGTTATCAGATTCTGCCCTGGTCAAAGAGAGGAAAGAGCAAGCATCAGCCATTATGGATGAAATACACAGAAATGGTATAGCACTGAACCCAGCTTACTGCATATGCAATGTCCTCTAGCCCTCCCTAATACATTTTTTTAATCATAGAGTTTAACTCTCTTGCAGCTTTGTCTCTGGGTGTTTTGCCATAAATAATCTTGTGGGAGTATCATGCTGCCTATGGTAACTAATCCTTTTGTAGTTGTCTCTTTTCATTTGAAAGCTATTTTCAGATGAACAACTGCTGTGGAGGAATGAAGTAATCTAACAGCTGATGTACATTCTGCTAGGATAGCCTTTCAGAACATTATTTGGGGTTAATAACATGACTTCATTCCATTTTAAAAGGCTATCATCTAAGAAACATAATGATCTGTTCCCTCTTTTTTCTTTTTGCCCTGCTTCACTCTGCTTTTTTCATACATATGATAAAAATTTTGAAACAAATGTTTACATCTCTGTTCCTCTCAAATCTTATCTTTGTAACTAACAGATTTTACTAGCATTTGGCATTATCTCTAATGAACAGCCACCAATTAATCTTATTTGACAGAAATGTTACTTCTCTGTAGCTGCACTGATGAAAATGCAGGCACTCATTGGAAGGTTGTTTGATTTTCTAAAATAGGTTCTTGAAGTTATGCCTCTAGCATGACACCTTAAGAAGCAATTAACTCAGTTGGGAATACAAATGTGCTTGGCTTTCATTAGGCGTGTGCTGGATGCTTTGGAGAGCCTTCCAATCCTGCCCATGAAGCCTTTTTTACCATCTATATAAAAGATCAATTTTCTAAAAGTGATAAGCACCCCACAAACCTCACTGGAACTACTGGGAACTGCATTAACATTTAGAATTTATGAAAGCTATACCACTTTCATGAGATGAAATACTGAATGTTGAAATCCAGTTTTGAAAATCTTTCCAGTGGGCTTTTGTTTCAAAAGACTTGTGGATGGTTTCTGCAGTCACTAGATGACCATTGCAATTGCATGAAGAGCAGGATGAGAGACTGAAGACATTTTAGAGAAAGCTATGAGTTTCAGTGCCTGGTCCTACTCCTTCTGATATTCCCAGAGTTTTTTTCCTGAAGTTTCTATTCCTAAGCAAATATCTCTTTCCTATTTCCATTCTCCACTGAACATGCACTCAAGTCTGAAAGCCAGTCTGAACATGCACTCAAGTCTGAAAGCCAGTCTGCCCTTCCAGATTTCATTACAACCCCAATTTTTTTTTTTTGGTATTGTAAACCCAAGCACTACATGTGCCTGAAATAGCCTGTAAGCTCTTCAGGGCAAAAGGGAAAAAAGAGTCTTTCATATGTTTGTTTGGAACCAGGCATTTCACATGGTAAATGTTGCTACTATTCATAGCAATACTAATAAATGCAGCACACAGCCCTTGAAATCATTGGCGTATTTGGATAATCTGTGCTGATGCTGAACATTTGCCTCACATAATCTTCCCTTTTACTATTTACGTATTATCAGATTTGCTGTCAAGATTCATGCTCATAGTTATGGCAGCTTATCCTGCAAGATATGCTGTGATATGTGGCCACTGAAGGCAATTCTAACTCTTAGAAAACATTCTATTTTTGCCTCTTCTTTGGAGGTTTGGGATGTTTATATGTGAAAAAAATTGAAAGTCCATGAAGTGGGTGTGATAAGAGATTGAAATTTATAACTGTACAAGCTCAGTGAAGCCAGAGATAAAAGAGAAGGATAACCAAAGCTGTAGTCACATCAAGGATAAGCCATGTCTTTGAGGCCAAATCTGAACAAGTCTGGGAAAAATCAAGGAGAAATCTGACATTTAATTGGCTAAATTCAACTCCACTTATTTTTGACGTTTTGTTTTGCCCTGAGTTGTTAATTCAATGAGCTTAACCTGAGATCTAGAATGTGATGTCTCTCTGAGCTTTGGATTACTGTTCCTAATGACAGTCCTGCAACTTGTAATTACATCAAAATTAAATGTACAGTTCCAGCCAGTCTCACGGCCCTGTGAAACTCTCCACTGCTATCACAGGTACACAGTAACGAAGATCCTGTAACATAAATGCCAGCATCTTGGAATGTTGAAAGCGTTCCTACTCCCTTTTTATTTCAGACTCTTTTTATTGTAATGCTTTCAGGTAAACAGTGACTCTCCACTCCCTTGTTAAAAGATATTCATAGCAGAAACAGTTGTTGAAAAAGTCCAAAACCAGCCAAGTGTTTTGCCGGTTTCTGAGATCACCAATCTCTGGGCAAGACTGGTGAAGACTGAAAGTCCACCTCTGCTGTTGGCTTGTGGGACATGACTCTGTCCCATTCTTTAGAGAAGTTGGACACACCATAAAATGCTGCAGGAACAGACATCAGCTGTAAACCTTCTCAGGGTCTCAAAGAGAAACTGCATGAGTGAATCAGTGTGTGCATACAGTGCACCCAAGCCCTTGGTTTGCCTCTGGCAGACTTGGACTAATCATAACATTTCTAAGTCTACTTGGTAGAGGTAAACTTGGATGCAAATACATATGTTGAAGGAAGCCCTTGGAGTTCATCACTTAAATCTCACGTCCAGTTCTATGTTATTTCTGAAATGCATTCTTCAGAATCTACATGATTAACTGTCTTTCCTGATACAGTTAAAAATCTTATTCCTGATACTACAACAAACACACTACCCAATATTTATTATTAAAGTTTATATTCTAGATTAAGGTATTTAGAAGATTGTAAACTGAAGGATTAAAGGAGTATTAGGTAGTGAATGCAGGAGGAACTATATAAATCATATTTAAATACAATCTGCAGTAATTTTAAGCACAGGACAAGACAGACTTGGCAGGAACAAAATAAAGAAATGAAGCTAAAAGGTCAAGATTAGGATTAAACTATGAATTAAACTTTCAGTATTATTTTACAATGTCCACCTATGACATTAATGTTCTCTTTCTATCCCTAAATGTCCTCCTTCTCTCATTCTTCATCACCTTATCTGCACTGACACTGAAACTATCCCTAGACACATCATAAAACTAGACAGATGATTAGATTTTAGTTGGCGAGGAATTCAAATGAACTTTACCCTCATGATTTTGGGATGCTGCCTGGATACACAATAGGACACAACCGTGGGTTACAAAGCAGCCTCCAGTTAACATTAACAGGAACAGTCTGTATGTAAGGGAACAGCAAGGCCCAAAATAGATAACACCCAGAGTGTCCCAGAAGACTCCCGAGTGGTTTGGACAGAGCTCTGCAATTGCCCTGGCACCCCAGGCTCTGAGGATGTGCACACTCCTCATTCTGTGTACAAACAGCAAAACCTTTTCTATGTGAAAAGGTTGCTGCTTTGTGGGGTGAATTGCTTACTTCTTACTAACATAAAACCATCCAGCAGCCTCTACCCCTGCAGTCATCTTGAGAGAAGATAAAATCAAATTATGACTTGAGGTCTAAATTTCAGGCCACAGGCCAATAACCAGTGCAGCTCTCTCCACCTCAGAGCCAAAATCCCACCACTATCAGACACTGATAGGGCTACACTGGGCAAGCTGAGTCATTTTCTTCCATGTTAAGATCCCTCTGTTTTGTAACTACCTCTTAAACAACAGGAGGTTGTTAGGCTTCTTTGCACACACTATTTTTAAAGCAGAAGTTCACAATCCAGCTCATGACCAGTTATCTTGCTCTTGTTCCACTGCAAACATTCAATTGAAGTTGGTATGGACAGAAATGGATCAACAGTGATGCACTCTAGGGCCCATCAACTTGTTTGATTTACTACATGGAAAACTCTTGTCCATCCAGCTTCAGTTAAATATTTAATGTAGCTGTCTCAATTAAGTTTTCCTAAATGTCAGCACATCACATTGTTTTTCCAACATAAAATTACTAGGACACTAGTAACTGCCAGGTCGAACATGCCATTTACTCAAAACAAAACCCTTCATAGGCAATATTGACTTTGGCATTAGGTATTTTCTGCAGCTAATTAATTTATAATGTTAATTTTAAACTGAGCCTCCTGGCTGCTTACTCTAATAGCAAGATAGTTATTTACATTCAATTTGTCCTCAACTCATTTTAATAAATGTCGAAGTTCAGAATTTTAAATCCTGGAGACCATAAGAATATGAGAAGCATAGAATGTCCTAACAAAAATTAAATTAAATATATAGAAAATAGTTTCTTCAGTGTTTAGGTTTCTGTATTCCAAGGTTTAAGTTTTATCTCTAGGTTGAGGACATCTAGTGAGAGTTCAGTCACTAAGCAATAGCTTGCTCGGTGCCACCAGCATCCCAGTCCCAGAATGCTGACCATAGGAATTCTGACATTCAGAATTCTTTGTTTACAGTCCTGACTGATCTCCCCTTCTCTTACTTATACATTCTCCTTTTCAAATACCACAGGATGTGAATAAAGACATAGAAGACATTTCCCCCAAGCAGTGAATAAAGAAATATGCATCCAGTACTTCAGTTTCCTCTTAGAGACAATACAACCCAAAATGTTCTAAATTAATCAATTCCTAGAAGCATATTGTAATTCTTTGTTAGGACTCTCATTTTCCACACCTTGAGCTTTATTTTGGAAGTTAGTTTAAAAATAGTATTTAATAGAGACTGGTAGGTATGTTTAAAAGGGGTTACCTCTTATCTATCCAATGCAGGACACAGAAAGTTAACTGAAGTTTTGATGTGGGAACCTTGGGATGAGAAGGAATTTTCTTCCCAATTTCAGCAGAAGCCAATTTTTACTAGCCTGCTATTAATATAGCGTGTAGGACACCATAGCTCTGATCTTGGTAAGAGCTGAAGCAAATTTGGAGCTTGAGGTGCTTAGCATGTGATGTTCAATAATCTCCTCCAAAGTTCTGGAAGGTGCCTTAATTTCACTAACACCCTGTGACGCTGTGCTGTGTGTCAGCTAAGTGTGCATGAACGTGTCGTTGGATTTCAGGTGCAGGGCGTGGAGTGTGAGACCTCTCAGACAAACAGAGGTTTGTATTTACCCATTGCATTGCAGTCTCACCCAGCCTGAACCTTGGGAAAAAGGTCAGCACGCCCAGAGATATCATGGTGGAGGAGCTGTCGACGCTCAGCAACAGAGGCGCCAGGCTCTTCAAGCGACGCCAGCGGAGATCTGACAAATACACTTACGAAAATTATCATTACGTGGCCAACAAGCCAAGAAATGTGAGCATTTTGTAATGGCTTCTTAATCATTCTGGGTTGGCTTCCTTTGGTGCTCGTGATTCACTTGTAGTTTTGGGAAGGGTAAAAGGAAAATCCTAGAATGAGGCTAAGAAGAAGTGGGCCAATTGTATTTTATTAATTGAGAACCTACAGACAAATAAAAAAAATTACATTTCTTTTTATATGGTATATCTACTTCCAACATCTTTCATCACTTGCCCAAAAGAAGTTAAATTACACTGAGATAAAAAGGGATCAAGTTTGAGCTTTGATAGATCTGCCTTTTTTTAAATAAATCTGCACAAAAGAAATCCCATATAAAAAACTGAATAATTCCATTGAGCACCCAAGGCTGTTATTAAACACTCTTACTTAAAAACTCATCCATGAATACTGTCCCCTCATTTCTCCCTCTACTGAGTATTAGAAGGTACAGAGATAAATTCTGAGCACACCATCAATCTTGTCAGAATTCTGTATGCAGTTCCATGATTTTGCTATAGTCTGACAGATCCATTTCCCTCTAGTCCACTTTTCTCCCCCAAAACCACAGAGTACACATGGTTTACAGTCAGTATGACATTCTAACACATGAAAAAATGATGCCTCTGGCTCCTGTTCCCTCCCCTAAGTGTCTCTTTAGCACTGCTGGTGGTGCCTTCATCATCTTTGTGATTCTGCCTGCCAAAGTTAATCTTTCTAACATACTTCAGGATGACTAGAAAACACTCTGCCTTGATCTTTTTTGTTGTTGTTTCAAGTTTAAACAAGTATTATTTGTTTGCTTTCCTACTTCAAGAAACTCTTATTCTAAACCAGTCTATATTTAAATTGCTTTTAGCCTATGTGTCATAGCTAAAATAAGATGCTGACTTCTTATGAGACTCTAATTCTATATTTATGCAACAATGATTAAGCCTTTGGATGTTTCCTTAGAACTGATAACCCAATAGGAGGGTGGAAAATAACAGCATATCATGAATCTCCAGAAAGTGACCTGCACTGAAGTTGTTATTTCTATTACAAATAAAGGAAAAGACAATCCCAAACAAAAGCAGTTTAACAAATGCAGCGAGTTTTCAACTGATAGGGGAAGAGACGCTTTGAAGAATCAATGCTTTGAAACTCAAAGGGCTCAAACTTGCCAGATTTCTTGACCCTTTGGGTAGCATGGGTGCTCTGTCTGGCACAGAACAGCTTCTAGTGTCTAGTGACTGGAAAATATGCTCATTTTTGGTTACTTAGACACTTTAAGTGTGAAGAGAATACTGTAGCAAACAGCAGGAAGGTGTGCTTTAGGACTGCACACCCTGGGAATCAGATGGGGCTGTACATTGGAGCATTTCTGCAGCCTCCCCAGAGAATCCATGTCTGAAGTGCCATTTCTTTCTGTCTGAACGCAGCGTGGAGAGCCCATCCAGAGTGTCAGAATGGATGGCCTCAGCGTGGAAGGACTTCCCCAGCACGCCCCAATGACACCTCCCAATACACCTGACCCCCGGAGCCCTCCACACCCCGACAACATCGCCCCAGGTACTACGTGAGTCAACAGACACTAAACAGATTTAGTCTCATTCCAGCGCAAAGAAATGACCATTTTTAAGACAGTATCTTCAACAAGAATTCGTTAATGGACTAATATTAGAAATAGACACATTTGAGTCAGGTAACTAATGAGAGCCTCTCCCAGAAATGTAAAGCGGTGCTCTTAGGTGCTTGTGTTCATTTTTAAAAGACCTGATATACCTTTTGTACTACTTCTCTCTAAACTGAAAACATATCTTAGTATCAAGAGAGACTGCTCCTATATTACATGCCTTAAAAACACTGAGAAGGAGATCCTCTGATTTAAAGCCACATTAATATTCT
The DNA here is from genome assembly GCA_013398075.1 of Notiomystis cincta. Taxonomy (NCBI): domain Eukaryota; kingdom Metazoa; phylum Chordata; class Aves; order Passeriformes; family Notiomystidae; genus Notiomystis; species Notiomystis cincta. The sequence goes on along the minus strand of VZRX01018382.1, from coordinate 245,091 downwards.
GATTTTTCTTTGCCAAACCATTGTTTCCAAAATGCAACACCCTGCTGAACAGCCTGAAAGCTATTCACTGTAGTTTAATTATCTATAAATGTAAATCTGAAGCCACTAAGTTTTGCTAGAACCCTTTAGAGAGGAGTAACTTTAAAAGAAATTTGCCTGTAGCTGCATAAACTGTTCTTTTAAAAATCCTTAACTGTGAGGGTACTGTTGGCTTCATTTAAAGGAGTGAGTTACAAGAAGGCCTTATTTTGTATTCTTTAAAGACTAGAGAAGGCTAATTTGTTTTAATTAAGTTATTCAGTGATATAGCCCTTCTTCCTGTTTATGAATTATCCATGAGCAGACCGTGGTTTTTACAAATTCATTCTTTGTTCAGAATTACTCAATGCATGTTTTGTGCAGACCTTTTCCAGTCCATGTAAACTAGGTCAGTCCTGCTCTGTTGGTGACTGCTGAGGCTCTGTGCATCCTTTGGCCAAGCACAATGCAAACAGAGGTAATTTCCACTGCTGAGACATGATACAAATCTTCAAGCCTTTCTTTAGGCAAAAAAGGTCTGGTCAGAGTAGACATTAAGCCACAAGGACGTTTAAGCTTATAGAAGGAAATAGCATTCATTTAAAGAACTAGATGTAGATGTACTTGTGGAAAATTTCACTCAAAGAGGTAGAATTATCTTTGTTTTAAACAACAGTCTGTTTTTAAAATCTTTTTGTTTATTTAGCCCAAGGGCTATGTAGGTACTGTCTGGTTTCAAACAAATACTTACAATAGAAACAAATTTATATAAAACTAAAATAAGATTAGCCTCAAAAGAAGTTGGAATACTTTGGAGCACTTATCTATCTAAAAGGCTACAAACTTCCCCTGCCAGATCTCTGTTTTTGCGTAGCTATGGTCTGGTGACTTGACCCAACTGTTCATTTTAACTCACTGAGAAATTCTGCTGTGTTAGCTCCTACTTCCACAGGATGGTGGCAAGGAATCAGAAAATACAGAGTATCATTGTAATCATTTTACCTCAATCACATTGCAGGATATTCTGGACCACTGAAAGAAATCCCTCCTGAAAAGTTCAACACTACTGCGGTGCCAAAGTATTACCAGTCTCCCTGGATAGAAGCCATTAGGGATGATCCAGAGCTGCTGGAAGCTTTATATCCTAAACTTTTTACACCTGAAGCAAAGCCAGAACTGCCTGACTACAGGAGCTTTAACAGGTAATTCTGAACGAACACTGATTTTTACGGACCAGAGGAAAATGACTATGAAATAAAATGTTTCCACCAGCCTAGAAAACCTTACCACCTGTGTTTGCAAGTGTATGCATAAACATGAACTCACACAGAGATTACAAGTGGCAAACGAGAGCATTAAGGAGCAAGTTAGTCTATTTCTAAAGTATGGGCCCAAATTCAAATTGTAGGACTAGGACTACAAGATAAATTGCTAAAAATATTGAAAGAAAGTATCAGAATCCAGTGCCCAGAGAAGTGTGGATGCCCATCCCTGGAGGTGTCCAAGGCCAGGTTGGATGGAGCTCTGAGCAACCTGGTCTGGTGAAAGGTGTCCCTGCCCATGACAGGCTGATTGGAACTGAATCATCTCTAAGGGCCCTTCCAACCCAAACCACTCCATGATTCCATGATTCTGTGATCCAGTGTACTCAACAAATGGGGAACACGAGCTTCAAAACCTTTCAGGATGCCTCTTGTTGACTTCAGGAGGTATGATATCATCAGATCTCTCAGGGAAACTCAGTCAGACCTTTGTTTCTAAGCTGTATAATGAAAACCACTCTTTAAATACAACTGACATGGCTTTGGTTTTAGGCAATGACAGTGCACAGCCAATCCCTCACACAAAATAGTTAGAAGATTTCCTATGTTATTGCAGTATAAAATTTTTTATACCTCCGACAAACTTCAGCAACAAATTAACAGGCCAAACATTGTTTTACTTACATAGTGTATTATGCCTTTCAGTAGAACTTCTAGCTGTATGGACAACACTGGGTTTTTTAAGTCTTAAAGTAAATTCCTACTCATGTCTTTTGCTTTCTTTCATTCCATTTACACTATTTTTATTTACTGAAGTGATGGACAATGCTGCTGAGTTCCAGACAGCTGAGTCAAACCAAAAGGCCAGACAGCAATCTACTGAAAAATGGTTCATGACAATACAAACTTAGAGAAAAATACCACAAACATCACTTGTGTTCCTGATGTTGATGTGGGCCTCAGCTATGAGTGCAAGGATTAAAACATTACACAACTCAACATCAAAATTGGCACTGCAGACACTGCATTAGTTCTGATTTCCTAGCAGCAATATACACTGCCATGTTAATAATTGAGTCTGTGTGGCACACTCTTCTCAGCAGACAAAATAGCAAATGCAAGTCAGAGATGTGCCACAGCTGCCAACATTGGAACAGTAACAGCACAGTTTATGCACTGTGGTTATTGTAGCCTCAAAAAAGTAAATTTAAAAAAAAAGAGCCAAAGAAAAAATGCCAACATACACGGATACAGAATCAGTTCTCTCTCTCACAAGAGGTGCTAGTCATTATTGGGAAGGACAGCATCAGACGGGGCACAGAGACTCCATTAACAGGGATATGTGTCTTGAGACAATCTCTGATGGCTTCTTTGTGGATTTTTAGGCTGTCTCTGTGGTCTCACTTCTGTTAGCTGCTCCCTTTACAACACTAACTATTTGGATTTCTTTCTATGTGGATTTTCTCTATCTATGACATGGCAGGACTGTGGCTTACCACAGTCTGAATTTCTTGAATATATGTGCATTCTTATAAAGGAAAGGTCCATATTATCCCTTGTAACTGCCTTAAAAAACTGAAAGCTGGCACATAAACCCAGATCTGGACTGTGAAACTTGTAAATTCAAAGACAGACCACCAAAACTCTCTTTCTCATGGAAAAAACCTGATATCCAGTAGAAAAGGATGCCTTGTGGCCCTAGAAAAGCTGTTACATGTTACAGTCAGACTTAAGTTTTCTAGCAGATTCACAAAGAAATTGAGAATTTGAAAAATTAATATTCAAGATGGAGAGGATTTTACAGCCATGATTTAGATACCTACACTTGTAAAAATGTGCAGGAGACTGTTTGAAACAGCACACTGCCATGCCAAGCTCTCCAAAGGAAGAAGGCCTAATAGGACTTCTGTGTCTAGATCCTACTAAGTCATTCTGTGCATCTAGGTCACAGCATCCCTGGCTTGCTTAATTGCAGTCTTGGAGAGAAAGCAAATAATACTGTGTGAAACAATTAAAGTGTGCTGTAATGGCACCATTTTGTTATCAGCAAGGGTATCTACCTAGGCTTTCTATCCTGCTTCATCATCCAGTAAAGTGCCATTGTGTTTGTTCTCCTGCAAAGCACTGGTACAGTCACCATTAGTCAGGAGGAGGGGGTGTGGTTAACAGCAAGTGTGAGCCATACGATTCCCAAGGGAAATGGACCTGAGATCTTTCCCCGTTCATTCACTGGCGTCTGTTGAAGTGGCACTCAGACTTTACAGACCATTTCAGGTTCCTTCCAGCTTTCCTGGTTACACAACATACTGGAAAAGCAGGACAACCTGAGCAGATAGGGACGTCAGATGTGTTGAAACTGAAGCACACATTCATGGCTTAAAAGCATCTTCAGCACTAAACAGCACCCGGGTTTTTTCCCCACTGTCCATCAGTGAAGAGGCGACTCTGGACCCTGCAGCAGTGCAATTTTTATAACATTAAGGAATTTTAAAAACAAATAAGGAATTCGTAGAGGCATTTTTTGGAGTCTAGTATTCATTTTCAGCTGCAGGGACCTTGCAGTGCTGGCAGGTCACTGGAGGAAGAGCCATGGCACAAATGTCAGGAGAGTTTGCCCTGTGAGGCAGGGCTGTCTGTGAGACAGGCAGTGGTGCTCTGACAGTACAGCACAGGGCAGAGTGAAATGGGGCTCGGAGAACACTCCTCACATCAGGCTACTCTTTCTCCTCAGAGATAAAACGAATCTGTGCTAGCAGAGAAATGCTGCAGAACAGACCGTGCCATCTGGTTTCTCTTGGAGATTCATTCCTATTCGAATTGAAGAAGCATTTACTAGTGAAAAAATTTCTTGTCTCTTTTACCAGTGTGGAAGCACCAAGTAATCAATCTGTGGGAAAGCAGCAGGAATCTGCATTTGCTAAGGAGTTTATAACATTACTTAAATTAGTACCTTTATTCCATCTGCTTTCCTGGAGCTGGATAAAATGTCAAAGGTAGGATTATGAGCAGCACACAAAGCACTACATCTTACTCACATAGGACAAGCAAGTCAGACTAGTTCTGCCTCTCCTACCAGACAAATTCTTGCTCAGCTTTCTCAATTCCCAAAGACTACTCTTTCAAAAGTGCTACAGGAATCCAGTCCATCTGGACTGGGCTCTGTTTTCATTGATTCATGGATTTCGAAGTCTATTATAAAATGCTAAGATCCAGAATCTCCCAGGAATTTTGGGTGCTAACTTGAAGTGACGTGAGATTAGCTGGAGCTGGGTGCTTAGCCAGTTCCTTAGCACCCAAATACCTCTGTGAAATTAGCATTAGCTCTTGCACTAAGCTCCTGTGAAGCTCTGAGCATTTTTCAGGGTCAAATTTTTTGCTCCTATGTCTCAATTTTTTGCAGAATTAACGATAAGCAAAATGTTCTATGAATGAGGTCCCATTTTAAAATGTGAAACTCACACTTTTTGTAATTATGTAACTGAAGGTGCTAATCTAATGCAGTTAAAACATTTCTTCAGACTTTCCCCAGTCATCAGCTACAAGCAGTCTCCTGCGTTGAGAGAGTATAATGTTCAAGAAGAAACACTAAGGGTAAAAAATTCAAAAGAAATCCTGCTAAAACAACAGCTAAAAATAAACATGATTGTGCCTGCTATTGTTAAATGAAGCACCTACTTTTTAGGAATATGCAAAGTGAATATTAATCAATCTGTTACACTTCCTAGTGCTATTTCCTATGGCTCTGAACCAGCATTTCCGCCCTTATTATGAGCAATGACTACTGGAATTTTTTAGGCATGAGATTTAGGCTTCTATACAATGAATCAGAGCTCAAGTAGCACAGCTGATGTGCACACAACAGAGGTCATTACAACACCATGTTGTCAGACAAGTTATTGCTCACAGGAATATATTTACTGCTGCTGTAAAAGAAAATCAACATCTATTAGCCAATTACTGTACTCTCCTTTCTGTCAGTCATCATGTGCCCCTGCCTATAAGGCAGGAATGCAGAGTTCTCTGAGGCCAGATTTTGTATAGCAACTGCAGGGGGGTATTTTGCCACAAAAGATACTTGAATTTCTGAAGAAAGCCCTCCTGTTTCTGTCACATTCAGAAATACGCTCTGTTTTAAACCCACGAATAGTACAAAGAGAGGATGTTTTAGATAACAGAATTGGTTTGCACTTTTTACAACTATTATAATTCTGTTTATTTTGATTATCCCTTTAATATACATATCAATGATAATTAAACATCACAACAGTGTGAGAATGTGTATCGTAATTAGGGCAGCAATTAAAACAATATTTATTATCCGGTGAGATGTAGATCACTACATTCACTCTGTGCCAATTACCAAGCCATTATTTTTAATCAGTGTCATACAGTATCCATGTTGACACTGCGACCTAGAAGACAGCTCCACAAGAAAAGCTTGATACCACAGGCTTGGTATCAACTTTGGAGAAACAATTTCCTTTGACCTCAAGAGAGCTTAATGCCTGGACTGGCTGCTGCTGCTGCAACATCTTGTCTTATCATCATTTGAGAAACATTTTTAGAGTTTAATCCAAAGCAGTGTTCTTCTCTCAGTGAGGGTGTGTGCCTAGAGCTTGCATGATTTTTAATATCTCCCAGGATTGATGCTTTGGAGTTAACACCATCCCCTTCAACAAATGCTGCTCCTACCAAAAGGCAGTGAATCATCCATGTAATGACAGAGCACCACCATTTCTTTTATGTCACAGATTCATTTTGCTGGACTAATCTCTTCTTTTTGTGTATGTGTGCTTAATTCTTAGTACAAAACTTGGGGGTTTTATCCTGCTGAAAATCCTAGACAGATCTGAAAATGTTCTCTTTTAGTTTCTATTGGTATTAATTTCTCTGGGCTTCTGCTATAGTACCTGGAGCCACTGGAAAGATATTCCATCAGATCTGTTGTTCTGTACTACACACAAAATATATCAGGGCTGGTGAAATTCCATTTCAACAAAAATTCATTTTCCCATGCCATTACCTATCTGGTTTTGCAGAAGCCAGGTGCTCTTGTGCAGTTTAAAAATCTGACACTCTTCACTGGCTAGAACATATCCCAGCAAAGTTATGCAGCTGATTAAAATGCAGAGCACATACCACAGTCTGTTTGTTTGTTTGTAGAGAGGAGGCTGGAAGAAGTGACAGGAAAACTCAGGGACTTTTCTCAATCTGAAACCTGTATATACAGGAGATTGGGGGGGGGGGGGGTTTGAGAA